>JAWRVF010000859.1:0-151063 GCA_036785485.1 Physcomitrellopsis africana
AAGATCTTATGATTCTATATTTGTGATAGTAGATCAGTTCACCAAGATAGCACATTTTGTGCCATGCACAAAGTCTATCATAGGTGAAGAAAAAGCTAAGCTTTTCATTGATAATATCTATCGCTATCATGGATTACCTAAGGATATCATATCAGATAGGGGAATTCAATTTGTATCAAGATTTTGGAGAACCCTTTTCAAGATCTTAAAAGTGAACATAAAGTTATCTTCAGCTTTTCATCCTCAAACTGATGGACAAATAGAGCGCGTGAACCAAGTCTTAGAGCAATACTTAAGATGTACTATCAACTACCAACAAGATGATTGGATAACTCTTCTGCCATTGGCAAAATTTGCTTATAATAATACGATACATTCTTCTACGCAACAAACATCTTTCTTCGCCAATTATGGTTATTATCCATGACTTGATGCTTTTGACTGTTCAAAAGTTGATAATCCAGCAGTAGAAGATTTGGCAAATTGTTTGTCAAAGCTACATGCAATAATGAAGGTGCAATTAAAAGAAGTTTAAGAACGACAAAAAATAAATGCAGCTGCATATTGCAAAGAACAACCACAATTCAACGTGGGGGACAAGGTATGGTTACTTTGTCGCAATATCAAGACTACTCGTCCTTGTGATAAGTTGGACTATTGTAGGCTTGGACCTTTTCCTATTTCTGAACAAATCAATCTAGTTGCATATTGATTACACCTATCAAAGTCCATGAAGATCCATCTTGTATTCCATGTGTCACTACTCAAGCCATACAAGACAGTGGATATACAAGGAAGAAGAGAAATGCGACTGCTTGTTGTAGAAGTGGACAACGATGAAGAATTCGAGGTTGAGGAGATTTAGATTCAAGGCGGTGCCAAAATTGACTGTAATATCTTGTGCATTGACGCGGATACAATATTAGTGAACACACATGGGAGCCATCAAAGAATCTAACAAATACATCAATAAAAGTCAATGCATTTCATTGACGACATTCATCAAAACCAAGATAAATATTCAAGAAAATCTTTGCTATAAAGCAAAGCAGGTTCTATAGAGGTTTCATCCTACCTTGTATCATTGTTTATTATCTCTTTAGATTTGTTTGTGTTAAAACAATGGAGGATCAACAACTAGTGAATTTAGCTCAAGAGCCATCATTTGCTGATTTATCGGACAAGACATTAGGACTATCACAACCTTCAAGACGACGAAATAGAGATGAAGACCTTGAAGAATGACATGTCTTTCCTTGGATTGATGGCAAAATACAATGTGTTTGGTATCACGACCTTGGAAGAGACTCCTGATATTTGGTGATACTTTTAGAGGTAGAAACTATTCTTGAAGGTGTTCCTTATGTTTTCTTTGAAGGTAGTTATGAAGGCCTTAACAATGATTAAATAACAAGGTGGTCCTCTCGCCTTGGTATGGGACATTATCGATGGCTGAAAGGACCTATCAACTACCTTTGAAGGAAATAAAGATCAGAGTATGTAGCAAGCACAATTCGACATATTTTGGACTTTCTCAACATGTAATCACCGCTCCTCGTGGAACTCGTCCCTAGAAGGGGGATAATGTCACGAACATAAGATTTATTCCAATAAATTATTTAAGTAATAATAGACCAATAGAAGTAGGTAAAATAAGTTGATTTGATAATATCTAATAGAAAAGCTTCCTAGAAGCTTCATAGACACAAAATCACCTTTATACATGTCTATAGGTGATTAGTAGGTTAGAAACTTGGTCAACAAGCTAGCCACATGGCGCACATGTTGGTAACTTGCGAAATAAGCCAAGTACATGGCACACATGTAGGAAACTTGTCATGCAAGTTTGACACGCATCTTGCAAATGAGACATGTGTATGAGGTCCTATAGAATACCGCTGTCGGGGTAGAGAGAATTTGCCTTAAGAAAGTGCTGGGCTTCTAGCTGTCACTAATTTCTCAATCAAGCTTCAAAAATGAGGAAAACTCAAAGTTTATATATATATATTTTTCTTTTTTGAGAAATTACATCAAATACATAAGCCTCAAGTAACTAACAACATCCAAAGTATGATAAAATCCTCTAAAACCTTATATATCTTTATGTGGAAATTTTTCTGAACTTCAACATCTCATATCTCCTGATCCGACCGTCCAAACATGGTAAAATTTTCCATGAAGTACTGATGAATTCTTATCAACCTTTACAACAATTTTCAACTGCAAATTCATTGCGGATCTTGAGATATCTTGAAAACCCTAACAGTCGCTTCAAACCCTTGTCTTTATACACCTGCATACAAATTTCTTCATATCTCACAAACTATAAGCTCAAATTCCATGAAATTTGTATGTATAGCTTCTTAACACAAATTTCACATTCTCCAAGAAGTTTGAGCCAAAATTTCGTCTGAAAACTCAAGTTATGGCTCAAAGCATAACTATTAACAACACAGTGTGCTTACTGCCTTGGAATTGGATGCGCTGTCTTCAACTCTTCATATCTCCTTCGTCTAAACTCAAAACTTAAGAATTCCTTCGTAACAGACGTAGATCTTGAAATCACCTTTCCAACCGCACCGTCCGATCTCCAAAAGCCTCCGTACAACTCCGCGAAATCCCAAAAGAGTGACAGTATGTATGAAATCCACTCTTTAACTTTGAACAAGTATAACTTCTTCACCCTAACTCCAAATCGCCTAAAATTTCCTCTCAAACTATACCCAAAACCCTAAACTTTACAACCCTACCTCTGAAATTGCAAATCCCCTTTTTGAAGTCGCCGAAAAACCCCTGTTAAGGTCGCGGGCAGCCTCCTCAAAGCCCATTGGGCATGGTATTCGACCAATAGGGATGAAGTTCCCTATTCCTTGCCTTCATCCGACCATGGCTTGATTTCATCCCTCCCAATTAGCCTCTTACTAGCTTAAATTTTCATCCTTAAGTCCCCACCTTCTCTCAAGGCTTCATACTAAACATTTAGATCTTATAATTTTTAAATACCATAACTAAAATAAGTAAAATAAAATAAAATAAAGTTTCTTCTATCAACCATTTTTAATTTAACTTACTAACCATTCTAACACACATCTAGATTCATAAACATATAATATATTTTAACTAATTTTTACATACTGTAAGTAATTACAATACGACACCGCCACATAGTTCTTAGTTAGATAATATTTATAGAAGCAAGAATGAAGCCCTCTTCACTCTTGTCAACTCCTTTCTTGGTTCTAGTCTAGTTTCAAGAGTCTTCATGTTTCCAGTCTTTGGCAATAGCCATTCCAATTTTCTTTGAATATACATACTTTCTTAATCTCATTTTGTGACTTTTCTTTGATACAGTTTCCATTAGATTATGTATGTTTTTTTAGTTCATGTCCTTGACAACTATATAAAGCATATCTAGTAGTTAGGATAAGAATTAGAGATATAGAAGTGGAGGAAAATTTCTTTGTACAAGATTTTGCTGCATATCTTATGATTTTAGGATAGCCATACATTACAACTATAAAAATAGAGACGAAGATATTGGATGATGGCTCACATTATGCAAGAATCAAAAATTGTGATAAAAAGAGGTTAATATAATTTTTAACTGTAATGATTAATAATGAAAAAAATAAAAAATAGTTAGAAGAGACTACTTTGAAAATTGGTGATGATTTTTTGGACTTTTGAGGAGCATCCTTGATGATGGAAAGTCCAAGGATGCAGATAAGTCCTCTAATTTTTTACTTTCCAATGTAGATAGGTTTGAAAATGGATTTTTGGATTATACAAAATTTAGATTTTTGAAGTTTTTAAGAGTTGAGGATTTGGATTGTAAATATTGAAGATGTATGAAGAAAAATTTAAAAAACTAAAAAAAATAGGTTTGATTTTAAGTGATGAATTTATTTTTGGGATGATTAATGAAGAGGATTTAGAAGTTGATTTGAATAGTATTTTAAAGAGCTTGAAAGGCTTGGTGTCTAAAGAAGGTTTGAATCAATATGAAGGAATAATTATGGATTTAGATTCAAAAGAATTATATGAGGCAGTTAGAGAATCCACTTCTAAGCTGAAGATAATTAAAGATTGTGGAATTGAATAAAAAGTAAGGATTAATATCAAATATAAGATTGTGGCTAAGAAGGTAAAACCAATCACTATTCAATTACCTCCTAATACTTTAAAATATATTGAGAAAGCAGCAAAAGAATCAAGTCTTAGGCAACAAAGGAGGATTGATCATAAGTTTATTTAGAAATCATTGAATAAGTTGAAGATTGGAAGAAGTGAATTCCTGATCAAAGAAGAGAGGATGAAATTTTTGGAGATGATATCTAAATATGGTAAAACTTTTGTCCTTATACCATAAGAAATTGGTTGTATTGATCAAAGTGTGGTTGCACTTATGGTTATTTTCACAGTATTTCATATACCATGGAATTTAAAGCTAATTCTTGTGCCGAGAATTTTACTTCCAAAGTCAATAGATTTATTGAAAAAAAGATAAAAATGGAGATTCTTGAACCTTCTATTGCACCTTATTCCAATCATTGGTTTATTATACTTAAAATGTTTATTTTATAGACCAATTTCAATAAAAGCAAGGATATTATAACAACAAAGATTATGTTGGAATTGGTACGTATGTATATTTTACCACAAGGTGCTATTAACTCCGTAGCATACATATAAAGTACCATAAATTAGATTTTAAAGAATTATATTCTAAATAAGATTATTCTTTTTTTGGATAATATTTTGATTAAAGATTGTAGGATTGAAGATATGGATACAAAGTTAGATGAAGATGGATACATAGCATTTATAGAGAAACACATTGATGATGTTGACCACATATTGGCCAAACTTGAAGAGGTAAACTTAACTCTATTTCTTGAGAAATCAAGTTTTGGAATTGATGAGATAGTTATAATTAGGCATCTATGTGGTTCTTATAGAAGAAAACCTAATCTAGAGAAGGTTGATGGAATTTTAAATATGAAGCCATATAAGAATATAATTGAGAAGATAAGAAGATTATTAAGAGCCTATAATTTTTACCATATTTGGATACTTTATTTTAGACATATAACAGAACTTTTATATAAGTTATCAAAAAAAGATAAAAGATTTTTTTAGAAACAAGAGAAAGATGAAGCTATAGAGGAATTGAAGCTGGTTTTGAAATTATCACGAGTATTGAGGCAAATAGATTATTAATATAAGAGACTAGTGATTGTGACTATGGATACAAGCCTAATAGCCATTAGATGGATTATCGGACAAGATAATAATGAGAGTAACAAATTTGCTATTAGATTTGGAATCAAAGTTCTTACTAAGACACAAAAAGCTTATTTTTACATTAAAAGAGAATTTTGGAGTGCTTTAATTTTTCTAAAGATAAAAAAAATTTATTTGATTGGAGCAAATATAGTTCTGGAGACATATTGTTTATTTTTACTAGATATGATTTCAAATTGTTTGACTCCTGATATTACTATGTTGAGATAGATAGTATATATCAAATCTATGAATCTTATTTAAGTACATATTTCTAGAAAAAAGAAGTACATTGTAGATATATTGTATATAGCAAGATATTCCTATAAAGAAGAAATTTTTGCTTATGATAAGGATGAAAGGTTTGAAATGGATTATTCATATGTAATAAGATTTTAAACGCACTCTTATTCTCGAAACCATCATTCAAAATGATGTATTCTAAAAAATCAACTTGAATAATGCAAAATACACACTTTTTTATCTTGGCATATAATCTTGTATTTTTAAGTTTTTGTATCACATAATGAACATGAAGTTCATATTCTTCCATGTTCTTAGAGTAGATCAAGATGTTGTCTAAATAACAAAGAATAAAATCATAAAAAAACTCACAAAAAACTTTATTCATAAGATATTGAAAAGCAACTAGTGCATTTATAAGTCCAAAAGGCATGATATTATATTTGAAATGCCCATTCTTAATTTGAAATGTAGTCTTTCTTTCATCACCTTCTTTAATACCAAGTTATATGTTCCTTGTAGATCTATTTTTATATAGATCTTTGCTTAATTGAGTTGATCAAAAAGTCTTAAAATCAAAGATAAAAGATATATATTTTTTATGGTAATCTTATTAAGTCTTTCATAATCTACATACATCTAAAATGATTTATCTTTTTTCTTTACAAATAAGATAGAGGCTCTTACTAAAGACTTTGAATGGTGTATGAAGTTCTTAGCCAAGTTTTTGTCAATATATTCCTTCAATGTAGCTAATTTATTTTATAATAAACTATAAATTAGTCCAAATGGTAGTTGAGCTCCCTCTCAAAGATCACTTGAACAATTATAAGATCAATACTTTGAAAGAATATCTATATTTTTTTTTCAAAAATGTCTTTAAAATCTTAATATTGACTAGGAATATCACTTGTAGTCTTTTCAGCATGAAAAATGGATGTGATATACATAGCAAAAGATGATCTTTCTTTTGTCTCATGTATAAAAGTAAATGTATTATCAAATTAATATATCAAATTAATATATCAAATTAATTATATATTATCAAATTAATCTATTTTTACTTATTTCTATCTATCTATCTATATTAATTAGATAGTTATTGAAATAATCTTTTATCCATGATAATTTCTTAGACATGGATTAGATATATAGAATTTTATAAATATGTCATATATTTTTTACTTTATAAAAATTGCATTGGAAGCAACCTATAACTAAACACTTGGGCCACAAGCCTTACAATTCATACTAAGCTTCTATCAGATCTTTATTATTAGTATATATGGAGGCAAGATTGAAGCTATCTTCAGTCTTATCAATATCTTTTTTATATTTTAGTCTTCATTTAAGATTATTTAATTTCTTCATATTTAGCAATTATCATTATAATTTCTTTCTATCTTTAATTTATCTTTAATTTATCTATTTTTTTTCTTTCAACAATTCAAGAATATATTGTTTCCTTAAAATTTTGTTGTAATTCATGTCCTTGATAATTTAACTACAAGTACAAATATCTCATTAAAATCCACTTTTAATATTAAATAATATAATCTAATAACTAAATTTATCTATATTTTAAAATTTAAGTCAATAAATCTTTTTGGATGAAAAACATCCATCTAAAATCAACACTTAAATTCATTATTTTTAAGGCATATAAAATAACTTTTATATTCAATTCTTTATCATAAATTTTTTTCTTTTTTTTTCTTTTTTTTTTTTTCTTCTATAGTCTTTACCTATGTGTGAGTCATTAAATTGACTCATTAGTAGTTTTAGGACAAAAGAATGTATTTAGAGTATTAAAACTATAATTAGAAAGTAAAGATGTATTTAGAAGATGATAAATGAAGAAGAATAGTATTAAAGAAAAAAAAATGGAATTGTAGTAAGTCTTAGAGGTAATTATCTTAGTTGATTTTAGTATTTTCTCTTAATTATAAGAATTAACATCTAGTTATTGAAACCAATGTCTACATTGGCCTTCTATCTCCATGTATTACTTATTAGAAACATATAAATATTACTTAGTAGATAAAAGAAGCATGAGAAATAAACCTCATATCTTTTTAATTATTTATGTAGAAAATAGGATTTTTAGTTGATTTAAATTGATTTTTATTATTATAAAAAATCACCATGGTAGAATAAAATAGTCTTAAATTGATGTTATTATTTTAAAAATATTATAGAAATTTTTATAACTTATTTAGAATTTATTTAGAATTTTTTAGGGATTTTTAAAATAATTTTGAAGACTTTGGTAAAAATAAGTTTTGCCACCTTGGAAGCCATTATGAAAAAATGGAGCAAGATTTGCGGCCATGTAAAATTCCTAAGCTAATTGGATGTTTTTGAACACCATGGTGAAGTCAAAATTACAAAAAAATGAGTTTTATTAGTAGAAAATAGGAGGACCAGCAGCTAGTATAGTCCTTGTAGGAAAGGAGGTGCACAAGTCCCATATGGGTTGTGGCACCTTGGATGTAGGTAGGAGGATAAGACTAAGGCCTCGTGGCCCCTCTAAGATACTCTAAAATACTACTTGTGAGCCTTGGTGAGCTTCAAACTCATGATCTCTTAAGCAAGATATCCTTGAGGTAAAAATTTCTCACTTAATTTTTTTATTATTTATCTTCTATCTTTGAACTATCATAATTTATTCATAATGATTTGGATTTATATATTTTTTACATCATTTAAAGATAAAAAAATTACTTATTCAAAATTTTTATTTTTATTTTTATTTTTTATTAGATAAAAAAATAATGAACAAACTATAGCCTAATTTTGAATTGTAAACTTGCTTGATACCATTTACTTCACTTGTTTTATGGATTTTCTTCCTGTTATTCTTGCTATTTGCTTCTTTCACTTCACACCACCAATTACAAGCAATTCTTAAATGTGGCCATCTTATAATTTGGATTGAGGGATGAATTTTATCCTCACACCATGCATTTGTATTTGTAAAGTATATAACTTCACATAATGTCAATAGATTAATAATTATTAAAATCAAAATTATTTATCTTAACTTAAAGTTATTTTATATTTTTTATATGAAGATTATTAAAATAACTATGTTAAATTGTAAACTTATCTTGATTGAATTAAAAATTAAAAAAATTTATTATTTCTATTCTATTTATTTTTTTATAAATAATGACATATAAATTATCAAATCTTATATCTATATCTATTAAGCCTATATTTAAAATATTCACAATTTAATCAATTTATATTAAAATAAAACATATAATTTCTAGTAATAAATTTATTTATCAATAAAAGATTTGAGTTTATCTTGGATATATTAAAAATATTATTAAATTTTATTATTTTTTTAAAATCCTTTAAAAGTATTTTTATAATACTAGATCTTATTCCAATAATTTTAACTATGCTATCATTTTTTATATATCTTTATTGATGTAATTCATTTTTAAGTATCAAACAAATATTTATATAATAAAATATATTTGGTATCACCTAAATCCATAATCTATCTAAATATGAAAATTATAGAATTCTATTAATCTTTTATAAATATATATTCATCTCTTTTAAATTTTATTGATACATTCTTGAATTATTTTTGTCATTTTTTCAATAACTTAGTTTTAAAGCAATTTTAAAAGATATAACATATTTTTCTTTAAATACAATAAGTTCTAATATTAAAATAGTAATTAGAAGTATTTTTTATAATTTATTATTTTAAAAAATCAAATCTTTTTTTGGAATTTTTTCCTTGTATATAATAATTTTATAACTTAATAGTGTTGGTACATATTGAAGTGTAAAATTTTAGAATGTCTTGATCATATTCATATTTATTAAAAAAAGAAATCAAACCTAGGTGCTAAAGGGAAAAAAAAAAAAAATCTTACTATGTTATTAAAATATATAAAAATATATATCAAAAATATGGTATATTGATATAAATTAGATTATTATAATATTAAAAATATATCAATATATAAAAATATAAAAAAAGATTTACATACATCAAGTTCAAATATTTAAAAGACTTAAAAAATAAAATTTTATATACAAATTAAAAAATTCACAATACGAATTGAAATAGAAATATAATCAATATTTAAAGCAATTGAATTTCTTTTTAATAAACTAAAGATAAACTTGAAGTAACTTTGACTAATTGGAATATTTCAAAAACTAAAAATAACTAGCTTGTATGGCTATATTACACTTGTATAATATTTTAATGATATAATAGTTATAAAAAAGAATAAATTTGATATTATTAAAATAAAGAAATAACCAAATAGAGAGTTTGATATGAAATATCTAAAACATGCTAAAAATCTTTTGGATATTAATACATAGAGAGATTGTAGAAAATATAGATTTTGGATATTATAGAAAAAATATATTAAAAGTTTATTAATTTTTTTTAATATGAAAAAATCAAATGATTAAATAATATTTGAATATTTAATTTTAAATTATTTTTAAAATAATATCCTAGCATTAAAGACAAAAAAGAATGTATGGTTAATATTCTATGTAAAAGTATAATAAACAATCACATATATGCAATGGTATGTACCAAATCAAATATCTTTCAATAGTTAGGAATCCATGATCATGAAGTCTACTTTATGATTTACCACAATACTTTTAATTACAAAAGTAAAATAGGTAGCTCTTATAAAAATATCTAAAATAACAATATGATTAAAAAGACTTTGTAATAAATTTGGTTTGGTACAAGATTAAACTTTATTATATTGAAAAGGTTAAAGTGTTATAAATTTGGCATAATATCAAATAAATTATTTTAGGCAAAGCACATAAATATTATATATTATTATAATTAGGATGTTATTGTTGATAGTAATATCTACTTAAAAAAGCTAGTCATAAAAAATATAACACATATGTTTATAAAAACAATACAAGTTAAGAAGTTTAAATTATTTATAGATTTGTTAAATATAACATGTACTTGATGGAAGATGATTATTGATAGATATAACATGTACTTGATGGAAGATGATTATTGATAGATATAACATGTACTTGATAGAAGATGATTATTGATAGATGTAACATGTACTTGATATAAGTAGAATTTAATCAATAATATATTATAATTTTTATTTTTAGATAAATAATATTCTATCTAATATAGATATTATTAAATTTATATCTTATATTCTTTTTATTTAATATGGGTGGAGCACATTAAGTTTGCCCATCATTTAGAATTGCCTCCAAAAGGATTCTAATAGAGAGTAGAGATGGACTTTGTACCCTCTTTTTAATAAAAATAGTAAAGATAATGTTCTTGTAGTATAGTATATATCTTATTTAATAGGCAATTGAGATACTTCATAGATAATCTTCACAAAGTTTAGCAACTCCAGTACATAGCTTAAAAGAGTTGTAATTTTAAGTGAGTATAATCAAATTTTGATAAAACAATCTTATTTTGTATAAATTTTTTTATGCATGTATAATCTTGTATTTTATTGATTGGCACCTAATCATAATAAAAAATAATCTTTTAGTAAATAAATCCAAATAATGGTCCAAGATACTAGTCTCTTAGTATTTTCCACATTCCGTTACAAAATTTTGGGCTAAATTTGATTTACTTCACATTGGTTCTTATATAACTTAAAAAATTCTTTAATATTAATTTGATTGAATTGAAAATCTTATATAGAATTTTTTTTTTTTTATCTAAATTAATATAAATATTTATAAAAAAATTGAAGATATAAATTGTAATTATATGAAGTTATTATGTATTTATTATTATTAACACTCTTAATATCAATATTTAATATTATTGTTGTGGTTTTTTTATTATAGTCAATTAATAAAGTGGATTAAAGTGGATTAAAGTGAATTAATATAAAATAGATTAATATATCTAATTATATCTTTTAAAATTCATATACTAAGTTATTTTTTTAACCAAAAAAGGCCTATTAAGATATTATTTTGGTTTTAAAATTATTCTAAAAATGTCACTTGGATGAAAAAAATAATTTATAGCTTTATGTTTTTAAAGACAGAAATCACATTCTAAGTACTACAAGATTATAATAATATAATTATAAAAATAGTGCCATTTATGGATTAAGATTAGTATCTTAGATTAAGATTTTAGTGGTTATTCTTATAAACTAAAAGTATTGTAGTAATTATTCTTACAGCTATTAAAAAATTTAAATATATCATTAATTAAATTAATTTTAAAAAATATATATTTAAATTTAAATTACTACTTAAAAAATTATAAATTATAAATAAAAATATTTAGAATTTTTTTTTATTTTTTAAAAATAAAATATTAACAACTTTATTACAATTAATTACATTAGAATATTTTACTTTATTAATTAATTTTTTAAATATTACAACTGTTAATATTTTATTTTTAAAGTTGTAATATTTTACTTTATTAATTAATTAATAAAGTAAAATATTACAACTTTAATTTTAAATAATTAATAAAGTAAAATATTACAACTTTATTACAATTAATTACATTAGAATATTTTTTAAAAATAAAATAAATATATATATAATTGTAAAAAATAATTAATAAAATTAATTAAAAAATTAAATTATAAATACTTATAATTTTTTATTTTAAAGTATTAAAAATTTTATATTATTTATTTATTTATTTGAATTATATGCAAAAGGCAAGATATCTATTAGAATTTTAGTCTATTAAAAAAACATAAAGAAAACAAATAAAATTCTAAAAAATATAATATAA
This sequence comes from Physcomitrellopsis africana, assembly GCA_036785485.1. NCBI lineage: Eukaryota > Viridiplantae > Streptophyta > Bryopsida > Funariales > Funariaceae > Physcomitrellopsis > Physcomitrellopsis africana. The sequence goes on from JAWRVF010000859.1 coordinate 12,299, forward strand.
TATATAAAATAACATAAAATATGTAAGATATTATGTAGATAAGAAAATCAATAATTATAATAATAAATAAAGAAAAAAATATCAATATCCAATAGATAATGAGCAGATACAAGTCAATTTTAATCACAATTAGATTCTTTGTATTAAATTCTTTAATCTTTATACTAGTATAGTAACTTAACTTTTACATAACGAAAAAGCTCATTATATTCTTAAAATATCTTATATCTACTTTCTCTAAATTTATTATAAAGTTTCTATGATTCTACTAAATTTCTTTGATTTCCTTTGTTATATTGCTTGTTTCTACCAAATGTTAAAAGTTGCTAAATAATTTATAACTAAAGAGTCTAAAATACAAAAGTTGAACACAGCAATTGATTTCAAGACAATTCTAAAATACATATATATATATAATACATATATATATATATATAATATATAGCTATTTTATTATAAAATAAGTATTAAAAATATATAATAAAATTTTACAATAACTACAAAAAGAATTGCTATTGCCACCACAATTTGCCATACACCACATGTCACCATAGTTTTTGCAACTATTGCTACAAATTGCCACCCACTCAATATATTTCTTTAGTTTTTTTTAATTCCAATCAAAAGTTTTGTTAATATATCCAATATGTATTCTTTTTTTAAAATTTTATAGAAAGTAAATTTAATTTTAATAAAAAATAATTAAAAATATAATAAGAATAAATTATGGTGGCAATAGCAAAAATTGTAATAACATGTGGTAGATGATAAATTGTGGTGGCAATAACAAAAATTGTGGTAGTATTAGCAACACCCTAAATATATTTAGTATTTATTTATTTATAAAAACAATAAAACCATTGAATACTTTAAATGTTTTATTTATTTATGGCTGAATATTTATTGAGTGTAATATTTATTACATTAAATTTAATTATAAATACTAGTTTCATTTAACAATATATATTATGGTTCATAATGTATTACAACACTGCAACATATATTTTTTGGTATGTATAACAGTAGAATAAAATTATCAGCAAATAGTTCAAAATGATTTGCAATACATATATATATATACATCAAACCTGCTTTCATACACGTCCACACAGTTAAAGTCCATACACGGTTAATTTTTGTCACAAGCAAACAATAGCACAAATATGCTGTCTAGTTTGTTACACCTTATATCACAAGAACTACAACAAAATATCCCGGACATTTATCTCATTTCCAAAAAAAGATTGACAGAAATCATTTCAGACATGCCACTCATAATACCAAAAATTAGAATAAATCCCATTGATTGAACTAAGAATTTCCCACTCGTTACTAATTTGCAGAACTGATTGATCATCTCTTTTTATCTATCAGTCTATCAATCTTTGTATCTATATCTGTATCTATATATACTCAATCTCAGTAATTGTCCTGCATTTGATGCGTAGCTAAGAAAATCTCTGAAAGCATAATAAGCATTATACAAAGTGTGAGTGAGTGAGTGAGAATACATCGGAGGAAAATACTACGATGTAATCGCTAGGACAGCAGGCATTACTCACATCAGCAAGTTTCCCTATCAGAACCAAGTCAACACAGCCTTCCTTTCAAAGCAGCTTGCTGGAGGAATGAAAGGAGGGATTGTGTGAGGCTTGCTACACAAAAGACCTCAAAAAAATGGGTGCGACAGAGTAAGAACCTCTCAATCCTCTAAATACTTTTTCTGGAATGCAAGCTTCCTCTAGACTTGCTGCCCAGATGGCCGGACCACAAGTGGGTCACTGAAACGAATGCTGTCCCGCAAGGAGCGAGATGGCAGTGCACGCCCTTCCGTGTCGTGCAGCCGGCGTCGCAACCCATGCAGACCCCACGTCCACGTTTTGGAGTTGATCGTTGACTTCGGTGACAGTGGTGGCTCACATTCATAGGCCTCACCAGCTTCCAAGCCTTGAGTTTGGAGGTCCGAAGGAAATGCACTGTCTTCCCACTCACAGCCGTGTTTTCCAACCAACCAGGTGGATCCCCCACCAGCGCAGCCGTCCAACGCGTGTCTGTCATCACTCAGAGCAAGAGGATAATACGATGCGCCCCCAAAGTCATAGCTTTGGCCTGCATCTTCTTTTCCAGCTTCGGGCTCTGGAGACCATGATGTCGCAGCAGCCGCTCCGTCCTCGATGAAATGGATGGTGGGTTGGTTGGTTGTGTACGTAGTTACAACAGAAACTGCTAGTGGAGTGTTCAAATCTGGTACAGATGATAAGATTCTATTTTCATGGCCCACCGAACCAGGCTCAACACCTGTGCATGCAGCTGCAGTGGAAAGAAGAAATGGCGCATTCAGATCTGGGAATGAGGAAGAACTTTTACTCTCATAGCTATCCATCCGCCCAAGCAAGGGAACCACCTGCAGAAAACAAGCCAAGCGAGTTGCATCTAATAACCTCAGCACATCACATTGATTCGTATCATAAGAACAAATGTATGGGTAAACTATAAAAACTCTTTACTGTGAACCTTTGCATGGATCCAAGCATAAGCTTCTAACAAAATCGACAATGTGGCAGTTGAGATATACCTGATCTTTCGGACTCTTTCCCACCATTTTCCGTGTGTCTGTGTGTTCAAACACCAATAACGGGCCAGCTGGGTCGACAGAAGGTTCAATCACATTCCATGCATGGTCCAGAGTCACTTGTTCAGAATGTTCGGCAGAAGCTTGAAAGCTTTCTGCCCGCTGCTTGGCAACGTATTGTTCAAGCATTTCTAGATCCTTCTGCGCCAAGTCCTGTTGAGTCGACTTGATTCTCTTGGTAACGAAGACGTCAGCTGTAAAAAGAGTTAGCAGTTCAGAAGGAAACTCTTGCGTACATGAATAGGACGGAAACACATCAAGAGTCACATATCCAGCACATAAGACATCGAATGACAGATATGCTCACCGTTTTCAACCTTGAAATTTGATGGCCTCTTCAGCACCCTGCTCACCATGTCTTTCCTGTTACTGGGATTAGCCACCGTCTGTCCTCCTTTATGTAAACGACTTTGCCATAATCGTAAGCCTTGATCTATCTCAAGAACCTCAGCGCCGCACTGGGAATCCTTGTAAACAACATCCTCACTAGCTCCACTCTCCTCTTTGTTTTCAACATAACAATCTAATGTAACAGCGTCGAGAGTGTTCCGATCCCTTTCAATGTTAGTCAAAATCGCCTCACTCACGTCAACGGCCGCAGAGACTTCCTTGACATGAGCATCAGTAACCTCCACTGGAGTAGATAAAGAAGGATTATATCCATGTTCAGACCTCGATATTTTTGGCTTGAAATGCCGAACCCAAGGGTTGGCGAAGACAGCAGGGGCAGAAGATGGCCCATGTGACCTGTAATATGACTGCTGTTGTCCTCCTTGCATTAACTCGAAAAGCTGAAAACGACAAAGAAATATAAAATTACCCTCAGAAACATAGCAGACCAAAGCATGAGCATTGCACAAATCATATTTCCCTAATAATGCGTCACCTATAGACGATAACAAATAGGCCCGTTACTCACCTCAGTACGATGAGATGTGCCATAATCATCAACTGGTCGAGACTCCACACAATCTTGTTCCGAGTCATCAAGCTGAGCTGAATTCCCATGGATGCCCAAGTGACCGAGCCCCTGCTGACTAAACAAGCTTCTGACAAATGTTGCCTCCATGGAATCCAAGAATGAGCTGTGCTTGTCATCAGTCCATGTCGTTGCTGCTGACTCACGCTCTTTTTGAATCTGTCCAACACGTATTGATTAATACTCATACGAAAAAACTCATAATAGTAAAAGTCATGTTCAAAAATATAGAAAAAATAAGAAGAAGAAGAAGAAGAAGAAGAAGAAGAACAGAGCACTAATTAAGAAATTTGTCGTGCTAAAAAAATATCCAAAATCTGATACAATTGGAGAGTAGCAGGTAATGACAAATTACTGCGTAAAATAAAAGTCGAGCGTCATTCGAAACCCTTACCGAGTGAGTTTCAGAATCAGAAACTCTCGTGGGACTCTCGGGCATAGTATTCACACCTTCGTCGACCTCGTTCTCGCCCTCATTCTCCTCTAACATCGATTCACTCGACGCATGCGCCTCTGCTCCCTTTCCTTCAGAACCCATCTTATTTTTCATGATCCCTGAGGCCCTCGACGTACTCCTCAGCAGAGGCCGACTGTCGTTAATATTTACAGAGTCTCCATCAGACATAGTTGAGCTTTCAAAGGATTCGTCGGAGTCGCCAGAGGAGTCCATGACTTCACAGTTACGAGCACACGAATCTGACGCATAATTGCTCGTATGTTGTTTCACATTAACCGGACACAAACAAGCCACAGATGCAAGCAATGCCTCAGACTGTTGCATTCGAATGTTCCCTGGTATTGAAACTCCAAAGGGTGACTCTCTTGCTCTAATAGTTACGTCTGCTGCAGTGCGCTCGAACCACTGATGTGAGCCTTCAGATGTTCCCCTAATCTGAACATTCTTGAGCTCCGCGCTGTTATTGTGCGACACCACTGCTGTTTCAAAATGCACTCTGCAGCGCCCGTTCAATCCTGGACGCAACATGCTCCCAGGGTAGTGTTGTTGCACACCGACCAATGCGTATAACTCAATAGAATTCTAATATATGAAGGCTGTGGCATTCACGTCTCAACTTTTCGGGTGTCTATCATCTCCGTCTCCAAAGGAAAATATTATGTCGCTTGAAAAGAAAAAAGTAGAGAAGTCTTCCGATAAATAGTTACACATGCTCGTTTCCTAAAGCATGCCTTAAGATTCTGGCCACGTATGAAAGAACATTAATACTTGGCGCCTCTCAATAGCACATCATACTACGCATCGGCACCACGTCTTGTAAGATATGAAAAGGCAAAACCGGGATTAAATTTGTAATTCGTCGTCAATAGCTGGATCCGTTGGGGGATGGTACAAGAGAGGGGTAACTGTTCGTTCGTGGATTGAATTTCCAAAAAGAGAAGACGGGATACTAAAACCACTTCGAGATCACCCCGAAAAAACAAACAAAAAAACGAATAAACATATACACAACAAAGATCTAAGGTTGCAATAGTAACGTCAAGATTGGAAAAAGAAGGAGAAGAAGAAGAAGAAGAAGAAGAAGAAGAAGGGAAAAAGAAAAAAAATTAATTAATTAATCTAAAAAAATTTAAGAATTAAAAAATAAATAAAAGGAATCTCGCGTTACTCTTACAACTATCAGCTTCACAAACACTCGTCTAAAAGTCTTAAATTCCAGACCCTATCATATGCGCAGCCTACCAAAACTATCTCTTAAGAATCGTCGTCATATTCTCGCCAATCTAATAATCCCTCTAGAAAACACCAAGACGAAAAGAGATCGCGCAGCAGATTAAGGCCACGTAACACTTCAAATGCCGACCATTCTCTTCGGAACTCCAAAACACGCCCAGAAGCCTAAACGCTCATGTAAAGTAGAAGGAGGGCTCCAAACGTGTAACACCGGCTCCGAACGCCTGTATCAAAATCATTCCCACTTGACGCCACGAAGCGACACCACGCAGAGCGAGTCTCAACGCTACGGCTCAGCAGCTCAATCGGCCCAGCACAAACCTTCCCAGCAAATAAAAATCCCCTGTTGACCGCCTCGCGAAACAAACCCAAAAAAAACTCCTTAAAAGCCTCACGGAATGGCTAAGGAATGATTCACGGGGAACCTCACAGCACACGAAAAGCAAACCTCCGCAACGCGAGAATCGAAGGCAATCCAGGTGAACGAGGAATAGGAAGTACAGGGCGTGGAGCAGCTGGGGAGCTGAAGGCATGGCGACTATGGTGAGGAAGGGACGACGACAGAAAGCGCAAGGCACCCAGGTTGCGATTACTATTCCGGCCCCGTACTCAGCAAGCACTTTTGCCTCAGATATTGTTCCGTTTACCCCCCCTGGTAACTCCCATCCTCCCTCCTCCTCGCCCCCCATCGCTGCCCTTGCCCTGCCCCGTCCCGCCCTGCCTCCGCACCCCAGCTCCGCTCCCGCCTCACCACACCCCCGACGACGACGACGACAACCGAAAACTCCGATAGTCCCTCAACGGAATCCCCTCATCCGACGAAACATCTTACTATGACGGAAACTTGTCGCATGACGGGGCGTCTTGGATGAGACTCATCTTTCTTGTGGTTTTCAGTCGCTTGAGTGCTGACTTGGAAACATCTGCTGGACTGGTTTGGCGTCTAAGAAACCATCTTCTCAGATCTTTCTTTTTAAATCTTACCTTTTTCATGTTCGTTTTTTTTGTATTTGATTGACTTTTTAGTCTCGATTGTATTAATTTCTTCATTATTGTAATTATTTTCTGGACATTGTAAACATGGTATTATTTAAAGCGATTGTATTAGTTAACTTCTCATTAAAAACCCATTTTCTGCTTTATTTATTTTTTCTGTTTTTTAATCTTGCAAAATGATAAATTGTTTCCAAATGAAATAGATTTTGTATATGTATATACAATAATAGATTTTGTATATGTATTATGAAATAGATTTTGTATATACATAATATATAGAATAAATCACATTTTCAATTGAACCATAATTGAAAGTGTGATTTAGTAACTTAGTGTTATAAAAATACACTATAGCTATTAATTAAATTTCAACTTAGAAAAACCCTCAAACCACTGATACGTTTTTTGTAAATAAACAAGATTCCTTTAATATGAATATAAAATGAAACATGTAATTTAGTGGTCAAAACATAATAATGTTAATAATAAATAATAATGGCCGTATTTCTGAGAAAATGGCAAGCAGAAATATGTGAGAATATTCTTCACTGTTTGTACTTGACATAACATTTCAAAAACAAATTTGTGAAAATTTTAATATTGGTTTTTAAAAAAGTGGTTGATAAATACCAAGTAGAAAAAATTTAGAAATTAGAATATACTATAAATAAATAAATAATAATACTTTCTGTTTAAAAAACTGCACATTAATAAATTTAACTTGAAAGTTCTGGAAATCATGGCTATGGAAACCTGACAAAGCTGATCCAATAATGTATTTACATTATTATCTGAATCGCTCTGATGAACTAATTCAAATATTTGATAAATAGATTTCATTATTTCATATAAAATATATATTATAATTTCTTGACATGGGTTTGAAATATAATAGAAAAATATGAAACATGATTAATGCCTCTATATATTTACTTCCAAAAAAACTTAACATATATTTCTGGCATATGAATGGTGCAAGTAGCATTAAATTTTTACAAATGTCTCATATCACATGATGCTTTGGCGTTTTCTTTTGAGTAGCTGATGAATTAATGAAGCAAATAATCTTCAAACTTATTTCTTTTTTTTTGTACGTGACTTCCACATTATATTTCCTTCTAGATAATGGAAAACTTGAACTTCCAAATGACTTCCAAGTAGCATCAATTTTTTCATTGGACACTCTCCCCTTGAATTAGCCTACAAGTTGATTCTATTAATACCTAACAAAGATAATATCACACTGGCCAAGGCAATAACACCTCTTTTTAGGCACAAAAATCTTTTCATGCATATGATAAAAAAAATTCAAACTCTTTTTTAAAAAAAAGAAGAAACTGAAATAAATATCTTCACACACAAGCTATAGGTTTAGGATCATACTTCACATCACTGTGATATTTTAAAAAGCACACACGAACAATACAAAAGCGAGTTGGTTTAAAAAGACGTCAACTTTGAAAAGGTTGAAAATTTTCAGGAGAATAGGATGAATAAATCCAGCGGATGAACGAATATATCCGTAAATAGAAACGACACATGACAGTCAAACTGCGAGGACACCCAAGAAAGAGTGAACGGGTCGAGGGAGGAATGAAGCAGAACAGGGAACTGAAAAGATTGTCGGGGGACAAGAGCGTGGGAACGTGGGAACAGATCGGTGAGATATGGTCATGTAAGAATGGCCACGTGGCATGCGGAGAAGCGCCCTGTAGTATGCATGCTTGAGGAGCCACTTGCTGTAATGCCGCCTCCGTTCCTGGGCTTCAGGGCTCGGCACCCGCAAGGCCCCACGCCTGCGTCTCGCCCCGCTGCTTTTCTGCACTTTTGTGAGGGGCTTTGCAGCTATCATGGTCCCGCCTCCAAAATATCCCACCCTCGCTCTTTTTACCTGCACCAGTGCTCGTTACTACTGCACCGCTGGCGGTTCGCACGGGCAGGGGGACGGGGGACGGAAGACAGGCAGGCAGCCAGGCGCGAGGGAATGAGCTCCATGACGGGCCGTCGGTGTTTGATTGCTGTGCTCGATAAAAGATCTCGGACCCTGCGCCCTGCATGAGGGTGCCACCGTGCTTGCTTCTTCATTTCCAATACCCGCCCCTGCCCCCTCTTACTCTTCTACTTTTTTCTTTCCCCATGCACATGCATGTGTGCTTACCTTGAGGAATGTTTGTGAGTTGAGGAGTTCCGTGTGATGACGCGGGCGATTTTTACGTTTCTCGGGATGAGTAAGTACTGTATGGTAAAACCCAACTTCGAATTGATATTTGTATGTTGTTTGCGGCAACTGCTTGCGAAGATACTTCAAAACATGGAAATAAGAAAAATTGGATGGTAAGATGTGGAATTTTGTAATCTAAGGTTCTACTGCATTCGAATTTTTGATGGGTGATTTTTAGTTGAGTCTTACTCTGGGAGGACTTTCCGAAGACGATATCTATACTTGTTTTACCGATTAGGATTGTTGGACTTGTCATTACTTGGCCCTCGATGGTCAAGCCCTCCACAGTGCTTCGAGGAGTAATAAATTTGGACAGAGACAGGGTGGCAACAGAGTTTTCAGCCAACAGTCACGAAAGGACGTTTCACATCATCCGAGCTTGCATTTTGTACAGAAGAATCGGAAGATATTTTTGTTAGATTGTCTACAGCATTGGCATGATGTTGTGGCCAAACTGATAAGTTACCTTTTGAACTGCGCTCTATAAAGAGTAACTTATTTGTACAGGACACTTAGAATCAAGGGTAGGAATAATTCTAACTCTTCCCGAAATAGTGACACCCTGGACCCTGTTCGTAAATCAACATACTGGGTAAATCTTACGCAGCGCTCTATGAGGACTTCCCCCCGTAGGTTAGAATGTTCTCCTGCCCGTATGTCGGCACATGTAAGATAGGACATGCGCCTCCACAGCTCCTCAAAATCTGCGGAATAGGATACTAGAAAATATCAAGCTGATAGGATCAAACCTCTACGAAACAGCTAGGAAACACTCTGGATTAATATCTCGATATCCCAACTTGCTCAATATCTGGACCGGTCCTCACAAGGTTGAATAGTTTTATCTATAAAAGCTAGGCTGGGCATTGGCAAGGAGATAGCACCAGCGGAACACTTGCACAAGCATTCAGTACTGTAGGACACTTTTGAGCTGCGAACACATGCAAATTTCAATGAAGAGGCTATGCGGACACCTGATGCTGTGAAATATCCAAAGAGTGTCAAGTTAGGTACAGAGCAAAAAGTAACGATCAATTGTACTCAAAAGCAACTAATACCTTAAAAAACACGGCACAACTCTAAGCACCCAACAATAATGAACATGAGCTGTAGAATTTCTACCTGGCTCTTCAACACAGACTCCTAGGCAAGACCTGGAACATAGTATGACCCGGACAGCAGACTCGCACGTTGCGCATTATTCTGCGGCACCATCTAATAAGTGGGGCTGATGAAGTTTTAACATTCATAACAAACCACCTACGTCCATACTGAGCAACACTCCTAAAAAATAGACTAAAATCAAAATTAAAAAAAACACATGGCTAATCGAAGAAAAAGACGTCAATTCAGATTTACTGACTGCGAAACATTCGGCAGAGTGTGATCGACACTGTTGAGTATCAAAGATTTGCTTTTCAACTTGCACTTTACTTAAGACACTGGATGCAAAAATCCAATAAGTTAAGGTTGCCAATGCTCCATGAAAGGTCTCAAGTAAAGAAATCCTCGATCAGATAGGTCCTTATCGTGGGCTTCAATTCCATCAACACATATACGAGAAAATCGTCCGAATTTCCAATTGGGCGATTCATTAAGAGAACTCCATTGCTGCAATTGAAGAAGCTGATCCAACATTACGAAGAGCCGCGTTGCCCCATGTGCAACATTTAAAACCGTGACATTTCATGAAGAATAATACGAGCACGTCCTGTGTTGCAGTCAGCAGAACCAATAAGTTTGACTGGGCCTATGATGGTCCCAACATTTTCTTTGGGTCGACCCACTCATCAAACTCTTCAGATGTAAGATAGCCCAGACTCATAGCGGCTTCCTGCGTAACAAAGGTGAACTTTTAACATAACGATGGAAAAAACCTTACACAATCGATCTTGCTAAAAACAAGAGCACCTGAAACATGCCTAATGAAAACAAATTTCTAACTCAACGTACTTCTTAAACACTAGGTGATTCGGAAAAAAATTCAGGTACCAGCTTTGACCATAGTAGCATGAAACCAATCAGCACAAACATAAACAGACTATTTACAGAATGACAGGCGGTGACAAAATAAACATCCATATCCTGGAAACAGCAGCGTGCATAAATGACTTTTGTTAACTGCAGAACACAGCACAACACAAAAGCTGAGGTCTTGCCTTCAATGTAGTCCCTTCTTTGTGAGCTTTCTTAGCACATGCTGCAGCTTTGTCATAACCAATTTTCTGCCCAACAAGAATGAAATCAGCAATGCCACTTACGGAGAGCATGTCCACACTCAGCACACAACGGTACTCATCAAGACAACCCAAACGCATAGAGCAATAAAATCTCCTTTCAAAATAATAGCAGCTGTCCAACTTAATTAAACGCACAAAAAGAAGGCAAGTGAACTTACAGGGTTGAGCGCAGTCACAAGCATTAGCGACTGCATTTTAACATAAGCCAACCCGCAACACGATTGATCAGTAAAATAATTTCAGACTAACATCACATACAACATCAAAAAAGTACATGCTCTTCTTAGTTCAGTATTTGAGGGTTAACATACCAATTAAGTTAAGACCTTAACAGTATGATATTACACTACTACAAGATCGAATACATTCAAATAGACCTGAAGATAAAACCAACATAGCATCCCCATGAAACATACCCTTCGCATCAGGTTATCAATATGGTTGCGATTAGCTTCAATGCCCACAACACAGTTCTTCCTGAAAGACTCTGCGGCGTCTCCAAGCAACACCATTGACTGCATATGAATCCCAATACCGTCCATTAGAAAACTACTCTCCCTATGTTTGGAATAACTTGTGCGGGACAAATGGACAGCTACAACCACACACAGAAAACGGTGATGTGGAAGAATTACGACTGTACCAAGCACATCACAATTTAGACTCAAATAAGGAACACATACCTGAAGCAAAGCGTTGATCATGACAGGCTTGTAAACGTTGAGTTCAAAGTGCCCGTTAGAACCCGCTACTGTAATGGTAGTATGGTTACCCATTACCTGCATATAAAATCAAGCACAAATCAATCAGCCATAATGCACCCTAAGATGATAAAATGCCATACCAACCAGGATAAATAATTCAGGTTTCAATAATTGTTCAACTCTTCTGATCAAGGTAAAGTACCTAGGGGTATAATTTTCAGCAAAAAATGGTGAAGAGTTACCTGACAGCAAACCATTGTTAAAGCCTCGCACTGTGTGGGATTGACCTTACCCTGCAGTATCCCCAAACTCTCATCAGTTCTAGCTGGAAAAGAACAAACGGTAGGATAAATAAATAAAAACAAAAGAAGAAGAAGAAGAAGAAGAAATCGGACTGTACCGGCATGATACTGCTGCCAGGTTCATTCTCCGGTAAAATCAACTCATGCAGCCCGCATCGAGGTCCACTGTGAAACATTTAACAAGAACGTCGCTAAATGATTGAAAGCCTTAAAAGAAGAAAAAAGCTACTACCAGAAGCATAGTATTCACTAGAAAAAAAGATGACTGGAAACTCTAGCAGCAGAAATTTTGAAACTGTTTCAGTCTTGCTAATATTGCTACCAAGCTCATTCAACTGAACACTTCAAACAAACTTACTGGCTATGCCTGTACCCACAAATACGCTCAAATACAATCATAAAGGAAAAAAGAAAAACAATGCATTAAACATTTAAACAGCGTCAAGTCCATCTTACATAACTACATTACATTACAAAGTTCACCTCCTAGCTGAATCTAAACGAAGATGCAGCAACAACACCACAATCGACGATTATCCTATACCTTCTACCATAAGTTGGGGTTAAACAGGGAGGTAATCGTACCTTCCCAACAAACGAATGTCATTGGCAATCTTCATAAGAGAAACAGCTACAGTGTTGAGTGCACCACTACATTCTACAACAGCGTCATGAGCTGCCTGTGCGGACATGCAGCAAAGAAATTAGGCCGCAACTCGACATAATCGCTGCTCCACAAAGATGAGGATTGAAGATACTAGTAGCCGAGACCAGTAGAAGAAATCGTACCAATGCTTCAAACTTGTTTGGAGCTGTAACAAATGGTAATCCTGTCTCTTTCGCCACTTGAGCTGCAAACTTCTTATCAAACCTGCAAACTCAGTGTTAAGAACAATTTTAAACACAATTCGTGATTATAAACTATAAATAAAGCGCATCAAAAAGGAAATCCAATCCAATTTCTTGTAGATAACTGATATTCCATCTTGTGATTTTAAAACCAGTTAGTAAAGACCTCATTTAAGATGTTCAATTAAAATATGAGTGACGTCATACCCCTTCTTCGTGTTGAGTCCAGTTCCAACAGCCGTCCCTCCTTGAGCCAGCTGCAAAAATGAAAATGCAAGCCAAGTTGAGGTTCAAATTCTGGTACATTAAGTTGCTCAAGTAAATCAACCAAGCATAGAATATACTAAAATGGGAAGCATCATACATCAAGACAATACCACGCTCACAAACAGCTGAAAATAATATAATATAAATGCTGATTTCAAACCTGATAAAGGCGAGGAAGAGTTTTCTCGACTCTCTCTATTCCATATTGCACCTACATCACACAATGCCGTCAGAGCTGATCCAAAAAAAATTCCCGTAACCTGAAAAAAACTGTAAAAGAAAACGATGTGAAGGTTTAACTAAACCTGTGTGCAGTATGCACTAAACACTTGTCCGAGGGTGAGTGGAACAGCATCTTGAGTATGAGTGCGACCAATCTTAACAATGTCGCTAAAATCATTTTGCTGCCAAAAACCAAGATATCAAACCGTCAGCCAATATTACGCAAGATTCAGACAAATCAATATTGAACTTGAAGATGCATATCCATATTGGAAAGAAACATAGAGTTACCACGAACTCAACATCCACGAAGGCATGATCAAACAATAAAAAGACAACGAATTATGTATATTCTCATGCCCAAGGACATGTGATCCAGAAACCAATAATAGAAAACTGCAGTGGATGTTCACCAAGTGACTGCAGTCACATGGATTAAAAAATATCCATAACCTAATAACAACTAATTTTTCTCACAATAAATAGTGAGTTTGTTCTCGAAATTCCAGCAGAATTCAGGACAAAGACTTTGGACCAACGTACTCCAGTCTTAAAAGTATATATACCTTCTGAACAAGCGCTTCGTGCAGGGCATGCAAATGGGGAAGTAGCCTACTGGTAGCCTCTATAGCTGCTGCAATATGCATCGCCTGAGGAAAATCGAAAGAAACCAAGACAGAGTTATTCGACATTCAATCCAACACAAAATTGTGTATGACAAGTGATCGAGATATTATTTATTTAAACTACGACACCCATTACCTCTACACCGAGGCAAACGGCAAAAAAGGAATCCTACATAAATATCCCCATTAAAACCAACCAACAATAAAGGACATTTATAGAGGACACTCTGTTCGCTTGCAAAGCATGGAAGTGGCTTATACTATAACTTCGTACAACATAATTAATTCTTCTTGAAGGATTCTCTTAAAACAAAAAATAAAATAAAAAGGGAATTTTCTGTGCGTAGATGAAGTAAACCACCTGCAACTAGCAATAGCTACATGTTTCGGACCAAGATAAGTTGCCACTATTTTACGTTGAATTACAAGAGTGTGGCTACCAACCGTTGGAAAGGTGTCATTTGAGGATTGACTCATGTTAACGTGATCGTTGGGATGGACCCCCTTGCTGCCAACAGGGATACCGATAATCTCACCCGCACGATTGGCAATCACCTGTAAAATCGCACGTAAGGTCAAAAGAATAAGCAAATTACAAGCCAACTTATGTTTGAATAACGACCTCGAACAATAATTGACGATTGGGAATATTTTCAAAGAGCATTATCCAGTATCAAGACGCCAGCAGGACAATTCAGCACATACCTCATTGGCATTCATATTCGATTGAGTGCCGCTGCCTGTTTGCCAAACAACAAGTGGAAAGTGGTCAGTCAGCTTTCCCTGGGCTACCTCACTAGCCGCTTTTACGATGGCCTCGCCAAATTTCTTGTCCAAACCATATTCCATGTTCACCTGCCTCAATCACAAGAGTGCAGCTGGAATGAGTATCATGCGATTCCAGGTTACTTCCGACCAGGCAATTCACCGAAGTTCCAGAGACGATAGATCAAAATAACTGCTAATCATTGAAGAAATTAACAAAACTTTCCGGTAAATTTCCACTACAAACATTCAAAGAAACAAAACAATGAAAGCGAGGCAGGCTAGGAATTACAATGGCAGCAGACTTCTTAAGGATGCCAAGCGCTTCAACAAGCTGTTTCGGCATCCGTTCGAATTCACCCCCAATCTCAAAGTTTTGTACAGACCTTTGAGTCTGAGCTCCCCAGTATCTGACCAACACAATTACAAACCCCTGATCAACATTAAACGTTCAATCATAAACTCAATGAACTGATCAACTCCACGAACTCTGATCGTAGCGCGCAACAGATCATAATCGACCAACAAATAATCACTGAAATGGAGCGTAATATCAACCACAAACGATCGAGAACCGCAATCCGAGTGAATAGCGCAATCAAGGGATCAGAGAGTTGAAAAGAGCAACCACACGGACCGATCATTGGGGACTTGAATGGGGCCAAAGCTGTCATGCTCCTCCCTGAATCCACCTTCGCCTGTGAGAGAGCGAACGAATTGGAAGGTGAAATTGCGCGAGGCTGCAGCTGTGGAGGACTGGACTCGCAACAACCGCCGCGCGGACGCCATCTTCGTCAAGAGCGTCATTGCGAGCTCCACGAGCTGGCACCAACGTCGACTAGGGTTCTGCGGCAATCAAGCTGAAGGCAAAGCTCACAATCACTCCGTCTTCTTCTGTCCAAACCTTCAACGCCGCAACGACCGGTCATTCGTCCCCGTTTCTCGTTCATTCGTGGATGGATGATTGTTCTGTGTTTGTGTGGACGGATGAACTCGGATGTGGACGCAATAACTTTAAATACTCATTAAGTGCACTAAAATACATGTTAGTAGAATCATTCGAATTCCATTCAAATTGCTCTGCCGTCCACTTCAATCCACATGTTTCAGTTTCATTCTTTGAGGCTGTGTGTTGATATTTACTTTGTTGTTAAATCTGTTGTATGTAAAACAAGAATGACTGTGATGTCCATAGCAGAATATGTACCCAACTGGTATCTAGTATTGGATGAATAAAAGATCTAATTAGCTCCTTGCACTTAAAATTCTGTATCCTTAATCTTGTCTACTTGTTCATAAATGATTTTTGTGTTGATAAATTTGCTTATATTAAAAGTTATTAAGAGTTATTTGGACAACATACTTACATATTTCAAGAATATGGAAAACCATGAACAACATTTTTGTTTCATATTACAAAAACTTAGAGATGTAGGATTATATGTCAAGATAGAAAAATGAATATTTCACACAATACAAGTAGAATTTTTGAAATATATCATTTTAATGAAGACTTGTAAATAGATTCTACAAAGGTAAGATTATTATAGATTAGAGAATTTGAAACATGGTATAAGATGTCCAATATTTTTTGGGATTTGTAAACTATTACTAGATATTAATTATTAATTCTTTTTAACTTATTATTATATTTACACAATTGACTTACAATGACAAATTTGAATGGAATCAAGATATAAAAACAACATTTTAAGGTTTGAAAATGACTTTCACCTTAACTCTAATCTTATGTTATTTAGATTTTTTAAGCCATTTTTAATGGTAAAAGATGCATCATATTTTGTATTAGGTATATTTTTAATATAAATAGATATAGAAAATGGACTTCATCCTATTGTTTGTTCTTCAAGAAAATTATCAATAAAAATTCTTACAACTCTATTTTGTGATGATGGATTATCTAACCAAAATGGCACATTTTGTACCTTATACAAAAATTATTACTAGTAAAGAAACAACTAAACTTTTCTTTGATGATATTTATTGACATTATAGACTTCTAAGTGATATTATATATAATTAAAGATCCTAGTTTATATCAAGGTTTTGGAAGATATTTTTAAATACATTAAAGATTGATATTAAGTTATCTATAACTTTTTGTCCTCAAATTGATAGACAAATAGAACTTATAAATTAATTATTAGAATAATATTTATGATATATTATCAACTATTATCTAAAGGATTGGATAATTTTCTTACCATTATTATATTTTTATATAATAATAAAGTATATTCTTTTACTTAACAAAGTATATTTTTTGCCAATTATAATTATTATCCATAATTTAATACTTTTGACTTTTTAAAAGTTAAATATCTAATAAAAAAAGAATCAGTACAAAAAATAATAAATCTTTGTATAAAAATGAAAATATAGCAAAAAGAGGCTTAAGAACAACAAAAAATTAATATAAATATTTTTAGAAAAAAAAAAAAAAAAAAAAAAAAAAAAAAAAAACTTCTTTTCAAAGTTAGTGATAAGATATGGTTATTTCATTGTAATATTAAGATTATTCAACCTTATAACTAGTTGGATTGTTGAAAGTTTGATCTATTTATTATTCAAAAATAGATTAACTAAATTACATATTAATTATGATTATCATAATTAATAAAAATTTATCTTCTATTCCATAAGTTTCTTATTGAAAATTTTATAATAATTAATACATGGAGAAGAAAGAGGTTACTACCGCCTCTTCTTGAAATAAATAATAACAAAGAGTTTGAAGTAGAAGAAGTATTAAATTTTGGGCAACATCAAAATAAATTGGGATATCTTATATATTAATATAGATATAATATTAATAAATGTCTATAGAAGTTATATGAAAATCTTGCAAATGTGTCAAAATCTTTTTTAAATTTTTTTTTATCAATGATATCTATCAAAACCAAAGACCAACTATTAATAATAAAATGATATAAATCAATAGAAGGTAATTTAATGGATGCCTATATTACTTAGAAAAATAAAAATAAGTAGAAATAAGTAAAAACATGTTAGATAGATAATATCTTCCTTAAGTAGCTTCAAGGAATTTTTTAGATGTGGATTGGATATTTAGACTCCTATAAGTTATGTGACTATTAAAACTTGTCCTTCAATTCATTTATTTTATTTTTTAAGAAATTTTATTAGAAACAAAATACAACTTGATCATTGAGCCACAAGCCTTATGGTTGTTAGAAAACTTCTACAAAATTTTCTTAATTGTTAGCATTTATAGAGATAAGATTGAGGCCATGCTCAATCTTGTCAACATATTTCTTGGATTTGAATCTTAGTTAAAAATTCTCTAGGTTCTTTGTAGTTGGCAATAGCCATTCCACTTTCTTTTCTTTCTAACAATTAATTCTTCTTAATTTACTTTTTATCTTTTAGTGATACAAGAGTATATTATCTTTTTAGTATTTTTTTTTAGATTCATGTCTTTGAGAGAATGTGTTTTTTTCCTAAATGATATGAATAGTGTTGTTTCTTAGAATTTCCATTAGATTCATTTCAAAGAGGTGGTTTTTAAAAAAATTTGAAAAGCCAAGTTAGAAACTTCTTAAAAAAATCATTTAAATAATAAAAAATTAAGTATTTATTATTTTTATTATTATTAGAATCAAGATATAAGCCAATATATTTAAACTTATTATAAAAGAATGATTTGGTTCATTTCATAGCTTTTTCTCACTTTAAACTATATCCAAAGGCCAAGACTTCTAAGGGAGGGTTTTTCTTCTTTAAGCAAGAGACCTTGGTAAGGCTTTAAAATCATTGCCTTTCAAATTGGATTTTTATGTTTAAAATCCCTTAAGATATGATTTGGATATTTTAAATTTTATTTTTAAAAAAACATATTCTAATGTACTAAAAAGTAAATTTAGATATGTAATACATTATATGATGTACATATAATGTATTACATATCTAAATAAAAAAATTTGAGAAGGTGTCAAAAAAATTCATTTTAAACTAACATTAACATGTTTAGCAAGCATCTTTTAATTGAACAACAATAAGACACAACAAAATAAGAAATGTCAATAGAAAAAGTAAATATATATATATATATATATATAATATTAAATAATCTAATTTAATAAATTTAGTTTTTTTTATGCCTTTAAAAAGTATAAATATGATTGATATTTAAATTAACTACAAAAAATTATTTTATATAAAAGAAAAGAAGCCTACTTTGGTCCAACCTACCTCCTCTTAAAAAAAAAATTCTCTAAGAAAAACACAACTCTTTTTTTTGTTAGATGATGTTATATTCTCCAAAAAAAATAAAAAATAAAACTATATGGTAAGCTTTCATTAATTTTTCTATTCACCAAAACTTCTTTCTACTTCGACTTTCCCTTCAAAATACATAATATACTAATTGTAATAGCTGAGTGCAATAAAAAACAAAAAAGTAATGAAACATTGAAATGTAATGAATACAGGTGAAAAAGTTCTCATGGATCTTTTTTTATTATTTCTGCATGTTTTACGTTATTGTAAACCTCATGATGAAAGAGATTTGGGTTTTTAAATTTTTATTTCTTTACTATTTAGCAATATAAAAAACTATATTTGGATATATGCAATAGAATACATTGAAATTTAATGGATTCTCGGAACAATCTTATCACAGCATTGAAAATTGTTCCTACTTACACTAGAGCTTGTAAAATAAAAGAATTTATACACTGAAAGCCTATTCTGTTGCGACTTATAAGTTGCTCCACTGGGGCTGTGGAGCAAGTTACTGATTCTCTTTGGTAGATTGTAGCCGGCTTGATTCACAATGGGGAGGTGACCAGTTAGGTCAGGAAAACCAGGGTCGGGATGGTAACAAGAGGAAATTCTTACACTTGAGACATTTCAAGTGTAGTTGTCAAAGTCCACCCATGTGAGCAAGGCACACTCAAATGTTGATGGGATACACAAACTTCATACTGGTAAAACTCTTTCATGACGAACCGAGTGTCAGAACAAACACGCAACCAGGTACATGACCCCAGTCAGGTCACACAAGTTGACAGGATTGTGTACTAAGCATACAGAAAACACCAAAAGCTGATGTGAGTAATGCACACAAGGTGGCTCAGAGTGATTCCAGGACTTTTTCAAAGGCATATGGAGGGAAACCAATATTTACGACTAACAAACGCTTCACGATTCAATCTGCTACAACAATACATACTTGTCTGTATGTAAATTTGATAAGTATGCATTGATTTGTGCCAGAGAATGCAAATTGTGAATTGTGACAATATTGCGTTTGCAGAATTCAAACTGAACGTCAACTTATACATACTTCTGCAGATCATTCATTTTTCATTCTCTAACTCAATATTGCGATAATGGATATCTGCGCAGTGCAAGTAACGATTTCTTCATGGCTGGGATTGAGTGTTCTAAGGTTCCAAGAAGCGAAAAGCCTGACAATTGACCAAATGTACTCAACGAAACAACCAACTTAGTAACGAAAAGTAGCATTCACGTCTGCTGTGCAAACTGCCAACAAACTCAGCAAGGTTTTTGGAACACACAAATATGTTACTTGCGAGCACTCTTTTGTCCAATCAGATAGTGGCTGCGCGTCCCTCATTCATTCATAGTCATGTTTCAGAATTTTATGATTTCCAAACACCATTTCCAACGGTCCGCATGGACATTGATGTTTCCCTGAAAATGTCAACATTATCTTAAGAAATTTTGGTACCTGTAAGAAATTTTGAGGAAGTGATGTTGCAGAAGCAGTTAAAAGAGTGCTGAAATTCAGGGAAATTCAGGGAACTTGTGAGCTAGCATTCCTGCATTAGATCTGTCAGCATGTCTTAGTTAGAACCCGTTACTATGGTAAACATCACAACGACAACCTTCACGTTGTAGAAAAATGAGATTACTCACTTTTTTCTAGATAGTGCGAATGGCCCTCCAGTGTCGGAAAATTAGTACCTGAGCACAATGACAACTGTACTGATAATTGGACGTGATACTTTTCGACATCGGCTTCTATCATCCACATATGCCATTAGGTCAGATGGAATTGTTGAATTCCAATCTACTTTTACCTCAAAATATAGACCTAAATAATTTACAGGTGTTCATCTAATTATTACCAAGTCCCAAGTTTCATCCCCACCAGTATCATCCCAGTGCTCCATACTCTTGATTTGGAGTGGCTTGCTCCAATCAGACAGAGTGCTTAAAACAATAACTTCCCACGAACTTGAAAGGTTTGAATTCAGTGGTATCAACAAATGAATTCGCAAAACATAAATGAGGTTCACGAAAGGAAAGTAATAATTCATGAATGATCAATGTATTCTTTTTAGCATAATAGCATTTTGAAACTGGTAAGCTTGAGGTGGAATTGGGCTCATCCAGAAGAACAGTCCATACGATAGGTTACTTCCAAATTTGTCTTGGCCGCTTCAAAATCATTCACTGCACATCTGATATGGAGAGAATTTATCTCAACCTCAACGCTCCAGTCATTAAAAGAACTTTATGAGATAACTGTCTTGGTCAGCATGTTAAATCCAAACCCTGACATATTCTAAAATGTTTATTCCCCTCGTCAAGTTCTGGACTTCTTACTGTCAGCAGGAGTACAAATGCTGAAGAGAGTAGCTGTAACATCAAACTACAGCAGAATGGTCAACAGCATTTACAAAAGTAAAAACGCATATGGACTTAAAAATTTGCTACCCTACACATGTGACTAAACCATTTTCCTAGTTTAGAGAAAATGTGTAAAACTGTATGTGTGGATCCACCTGTCAAAAGAGAGAATCAAATAAGCAAATTCAACAACGAAATTCAGAAAGAGGCGGATAGTGAGGAGCAGGCATACCTGCTGAAGCATCATTGTCAACTGAGGTTGCACCCCAACCGTCATCACCTATTGTTTCAGTTTCTGATATCAAGCGGGAAGCGAGAGCTTACATGAATCAATGATCAGGATTCCAGATGCATGATACAGGAACAAGAACTTCAAAACAAATTGGTTGTTGATAACTATCAGCCAGAAAAATATCAGTCATCCAAACAATACTGTAAGTTGATACTAGGTTCAAAGATGCAAATCGAGAGTCGATGAGATTATCGTGTAAGCGGCACCACCGGAAATCTCCATTTCGCGCGTCAGAGCTTCTACAAGCTCAGAACAAAACGCTAATAGAAAAAGTTGGGGCACATAGGACGGCAAGCGAACTGGAGTTTTCATCCTGGTACGTGCAATACCTCCTGTGGTCGGCTTCACTAAAGTATGACAAGTGCTCAGTTGTGGTGAAAATATAGCGGAATCCAACATGAGAGTTCCGAAACTGCGTATCCTCCACTTAGATCGAAGTTCTGTATGACTTAGAAGATGACCGAGAATAAGACTCCTGGCTGGAGGAATGCTGCCTGAAGATATTTCTGCCCGAATTTTTTAAAGTTAGAACCATCTTAAATTAAAAATTGTCCAGAAGGACATCACTGATTCCCAGAAGAGAAACATCAGCAGCTGATGAGGAGCAGCTCCTTCCTCTTCGTAGCCATTATAAGCACCTCTCGCATACCAAAAGTACGAAACATTAAAAAAGCCGACTAAATCAGAAGACGAGGAAACCACGACAAAACTTCGCAGACCAGTGCAATTTGCTTGTTCTGCACTCCTCCCAGCCTCCGCGTGTCCACAACCGCAATAATCCATTCGGCGTCGCCTTCGTAATATCTATGTGTGTACTGATAAAAAACCAAAAAAAGGGACCTGCACACCTCAGAAAAAGTAGCGATTATTTACTACGAGCTAACATGACCTCCAATATGCACGCCATAGCCATAAATCCCGTCCAATTTTTGTAGTAAAACACTTAAGCCATATTATTCCTTGAGCGCCGCACTAAAACAGAGCATATGTAGGATTCTATTAACAAAAAAATCAGGTCAAAGTCCACCCCGTCCACCAACATCGATTCGATTCACAGGCACAAAGGGCACCGCAAAACTAGCTGAAAATACTGTTGTCGGCAACAACAGGGGTGAAATCCTTTGCCTGGGGCCCTTATACTTTGTGCCCATCTGGGAACAGGGTCAAGGGAACGTGCTGCCGGGACCCTACCACCGCTTCTTGTTGGCAGGCCCATTGTCACCACGGATGGAACCTTCCTCTTCTCGTGGCCTCTTCAGAAGGGTGGGCTCTATTCCCGTGGGCACCATAAACCTTCCAGTGGTTTGTTTAATAATGGATGTATTGGGGCTCCTAAGGTTTGAAGTTTTCGAAATTCGAAATTTTCATTTATATTAAGAAACTTTATCACAGAAAGATTGTACGATTGAGATACATTAATTCACATTTGTAGAATTAGATATCTATCATACATTAATGAAATAACTTATGCGTGATAACAGGTTTTAAGTATGTAAGTAAATTCATTATTTTGTTTTTATTTTTAGTAAAAATGGGATACAATTGTGTTACTCTTTTAAATTGAAATTTATTGCGTAATTCTTGAATTTAACTCGGCTTTAGCAATTTGATGCTAGGAGAAGTAAATTTTTGATATTTTTAGACACTCCACAAACTACTCCAATTTTTCTGAAGTTTCATTGTATTCTTTAGCACCATAATTATTTCAAGAAATATTGCACCATTACAAAAGAAATTAACATCCACAAACATACTGACCATTGTGTGTCTACCTTAACCAATATACAATCATCTTTTGTAGTATGTGGGATTCAAAAATTGGACAATCAAGGGGCTATTTATGCACCTGTGCATCTAAAAATGAGAAAAAAAAATTTTAAAATTAAAAAGTAAGTGTCATAAATCCGTAAATTTTAGTGAAAACAAATTCTTACATGGAACATATTAAAAATAATTATAAGCATATAAAAATGCTAATAAAATTAATTAATACTTATTTTGTGAATTTTATTTAATAGGATGGATGTGATTCGAGTTTATTGAGTTTTTTTTGTCCAAAAGATTTGAAAGATAATTGCTATGTGTATGATCAATCAAAAAAACCAATCACATCATTGATACTTATATGACCCCACTTATAATGGTTTTGTATGCTGATAATTTTTGGTCTGTGCATAAATCATTTATATGCATGAAAAATTAAACAAAAAAATTATAGTTAAAAAAGATTGAGAATTAAAAGGATTCACAGATACTTGTAAGACATATATACAATAAATTAGATTTAAAATTTTAGTAATATTTTAAAATCAAATTAGGTAATTTTATTTTTATAAATATAATTTCCAAATAATGTAAATCAAATAATACATCTGAGAGTATCATAGATTTTAATATACAAAAGTTATATTTAAAATACATCTATAATTGCTTGCACTTGTTTTTATCTTGATATATAGAAGTAAGTAAATTTCATAATTGCTGCTCAATTTAAGTAAATGTTTTTGAACCTGAGTATGAATTTCATGAGATTTTGGAAATCTAAACTTAAATTTTATCTCGTTATCTATTTTAAGTACATATGTTGCCTAACAGTTTTTTTGAAAAATATATCTTTAACAGTAACAATACTTTCAGAAATTGTGTTTGAACAAGCTACAAATGAAATGTAACTAGAAGATTCTATTTTTTAAAAAAAACTCTATTTCCTGAATGCAAATACATGCAAAAGTATTATAGGTATTAACATACTCATAAAATTGTAATCACAAGACTGATTTGATTTGTTTTAATAATGTAATAGTAACTTCTTATTCTTTTTATTTATCTTTTATTACTTAAATCACCAAATGGTAGCAATGGTTCAAATATTTTAAGAAAGCAAATATAAGGTTAAAAACAAGATTAGTATTTTTCCAAATAAATTTTACAAGCATGTTAGAATGCAAACTAAGAGACAATATTAGCAAAGTATGTTGAGTTAAAGGTTCAATCTATTATAGGTATACTTAGCACCTACATAAATGAATTGAAAAAAAAAAAAAAAAAAAAAAAAAAAAAAACTTTTGTTTGGATTAAGACAACAAAAGTGTAGGGTGTGCCAAATTAGAACAGTTGTTAGTACAGTTGGATTCAAATAACTAAATTAAATAAAAATGAAAAAATGAAAAAAAGATAAAAATATATTGCAATTCATATTATATTTTACAAAAATCAATTGCGTTAAGGAATGTTTTGTTTGAAAGAGACACTGTCAAACATGTATCCTCCTTTTAAGAGTGAGAGTGCCTCAAGGTCACACGAAGTCAAAGCTTCCCACCATAACCAAAGTAACTAAAGGCATATTCACGGATGAATGAAGCACGATTTTGGATGATAAATATCACAAACCCGACTGGCTTGCCACCATACATTCCTAACACAGAGCCCCCCATCTGCCACGTGTGATCAGAATATCTCCAAATTAAGAATCCTCTTTCCCACTGAAGAGGAAACCAGGGAACCGGTCAAAGGACAAGGGATCCTGCGGACTATTCATTTCGTAAATCATGAAACAAATAGTGGAGTTCCAGTCGGCGCGTGACACGTCATCAGGGAGACTGTAATCAAGAGCCGCATCGGATTGCGATGGGGGATGTGCATGGACATCAGGTTGCGGTGTGAACGCGTGATGGCGGATCCCACCCTGCCTGGCTCCTGAGTTTTGACCCAGCGCCACGAAGGAGACGGCACTGGGAGAAGAACGCTCTCCGTAAGCAGGCTCGGTTTGCTTGCCTTGCTTGCTTTGTTGTCGGTCTCTGTGACCGATGCTTAAGACGACGTTGAAGGCTGAGTCACGTCAGAGCGGGTACGTTGGTTTTCGGTGTTGTGTGGGGATTTTTGTAATCAGTGAGTTTTGGTTTGAGGATCGGAAGGAAGAGGAATCGGCAATTGTGAAAGCTGGGAGGGTTCATGCTGCGGGGTTGAGGGTTTGCAATTTGATTCAGGGGTGGATGTTGGTGGTTTACAGGATTGTGAGAGAGAAACGAAGAGGAGGTGGACGTGAAAGAGGAAGAGGAAGAGGAATAGTTGGGAGGAGGGAATCATTGGGTTGGTTTGGAGGAGGAGGGGAAGAGGAATTGAGGGTGGTGTGACAGTGGTGACACGATGTCGGCAACATCGGTTGTAGAGAAGGCCACGAGTGATATGCTCATAGGACCCAACTGGGCTCTTAATCTGTACCTTTGTGATGCCATCAACAACGAACCCTCGTAAGTTGGCGGACGCATGACTGGGTGTCGATTAGCTCTGGTCCTGATGGGGGCGTTAACTTGAATTTCGAGTTTGTGCGCTGCGGAAATCTTGGGGTGAAGATTTGGGTTTCTAAACGGATTGCACCATGCGCGGCTTTGTTACCCTGCGAATTGTGGAGTTTAGACACTTTGCTTGTGATGCTTGAGACAGTGGAATTCTGTGACCGTATTGTTTTGCGGTTTGCCGGCATGGATAGAGCCTCGATGATGGTTTTTGTATTTGATTTCTGCTTTTCGGTGCATGCGCTTGATGCATTAATTCTTCGTGTAGGGCACCAGAACTGTCACTGAGTCACTTGGTGGGCTTTTCTTGGTCCATCAAGATATCTGAAGTGAGGATTGGTGGGTCCAGGTTTTATCGAGCTCGTACTTTAGTTGCCGGTATTTTTAGTAACAGGACAAAGGATGTGTTTTAACACAGGGCGCTGTGAGCTGCTAAGCAGCATCAGCCGAGTTTCTATAATTTCTTTTTCTGTGGAATTGAAGTGTGTTCTTTTACCCATCGAGTAGACTGCGAATACAGAATTTTAATGAAATTGCTGATTGTGAATTTGTTAGATCTTTGTATGTTTCGATGATAGGTTGCACCCTGGCCTGTGATCGGGTCTTTGATGTTTGAAGCATTTTATGGAGTGAGCATTTGGACGTATTTGTATTCCTTGATTTGGGAACTGTACCAAAATTATGTTTAGTTGTAGTCGGAAAATTTGAGGCTGGTAATTAATTATTTTCAATGTTTGTGGGGTATCAGACAAGCAAAAGATATAGTGAAAGCTATCAAGAAACGATTGGGGAACAGGAATCCGCAAGTCCAGCTTTTGACACTCACGGTCTACATCTCACTTAGCTGCAATATTTTGTCATGGCAATTCAGTTTCTTAGAATTAGAGCGTTGCGTAAGTTATGGTTGTTCATGTTGGATTCTCAAAGCATGGAGCTTATCGTTCACTTTGTTAGTATGCTGCGAATATCATGAAATTCGTATTGAATAGAGGTATGGAGATCCTGTTTTCAAGTATGTTTGGAAGTTGCTGTTTACGTCTGCAGCAATCCATAAGGTGATTGTTATTTTTCTTGTAGATCCTAGAAACTTTGATAAAGAATTGCGGAGATCCCATTCATCAGCAAGTGGCTGAGAAAGACGTGCTTCACGAATTGGTCAAGCTTGTTAAGAAAAAAGTAAGACAGTGATTGATTATTGATGATGCTTGCCAGGGTGTGTGGAAAGCATCCATTTTTTTTGTGCTATGCTCTGTATATTAGTTTCATACTATTTATAACTTTCTTCGTTTCCTACAAGAGGTTTTTTTTTTAAGAGGGATATATAAATTTGACTTCATTACTAGCTGATAAAGAGAAAGTCCGAATTTCGAGTTAATTGTGTTCAGCTGTTCTGGTTGTTGATTTGAAATTATATGCTAACTGGTGATGTGCTGGTTGGGTTTCCTTGGATGCTTTGTCAGGCAGACATGCGGGTGAGGGACAAAACTCTTGTTTTATTGGATTCGTGGCAAGAAGCTTTCGGGGGCGCAAGTGGTCGATATCCACAGTATTACATGGCATATAATGAATTGCTGGTAGGATTAAGATCTTTCATCTAATATGACAGTCAACATTCGCATTCTGGTGTAATTTGTTGCATTCTTGAGCTCTTTATCTGTTCTGGACTTTGGTATTCTATTTCTTATCAAACAGTAGTTTCCAGTTTCAACTTCGTGCTATTAGGAATGCTTCCATTACGATCACTGGTGTGCTCACGTGCCATTACCATGTTCCAATTATTTTAGGGAACCCACGTGTAGTTGGCTAATACCGTATGTCAACTAACTTAAATAAACCTTGTTAACCCATTGCCATGTTATCCTTTGTGTCTTTTTATCTTATTTTTCACATAACCCCATGATCCTTAAACCCATGCTACTCGCTATTACCTTGTTAGCTTGTTATCCCATTGGCCGTTGCCTGAGGTCAAATAACTACATTCAAATCCCCGATGTACGCTTTTCGTGATTTATGTAACTCCAATTATACTTGATGTAAATGATTAAGGTTTTATTATGTCCCACATATCTATTGTGTGAGCCCCAAGTATTCCGAAACCAGAATTATACTTATCGAAGGCTTTCAACGGTATCGGAACATGCAGTTTTTAGATCGGCATTTCACCTTGTCATTTTTTTTTCGGTCTGTGTTTACCAGAAAGCAGGTGTAGAATTTCCAATGCGTACTGGAGAAGCCGCACCGCCTATTTTCACTCTGCCTCAATCGCAGCCTCTCGCTAGTCCTCGTTCACTGTACCAGCATCAATCACGGTCATCAGGACCATCTCCCCCAAGACCCGAGGACACCGAGTTCACAGGAATGAGGTATCGTCTTAACTTGTGAACTTCAGAATAAAACCTTGTCACGTCTGCAGCATTTTGGGTTTCTATTTGTATCAATTATACCTAGGATGCTATGCACGTCGTTGCTGCTTGTGGACCTGTGTTATTTTCAGAGTCAAAGCCTTATTCTTTATTTTTAAAATTCTTTTTTCTACATGTTTATTCCTCTTTACTCATAGTCCGTTTCGAATGTTGTACACAGCTTACAAGACATTAAGAATGCGCAGAATTTGGTGGAGCTTTTACAGGATATGGTTTTGGCACTCAACCCACGAGATCGAATGGTTTGCATCTCACCTTGGAAAATTCTGTGTATTCACAACTTCTTGTACAGGAAACAAGATACTGGCCTAATTTTGTTGGATGCTATCACAAAACGCTACCTCGTTATAATACTGTTGGGAAGGAACGAGAATTAGTATTACTTTGAATGTTGGCATTTGTGAGAGCTCTGAGTTGGCCGCTCTCTCTGTAGTCAAATTAAATTTTTTTATTTAGGAAACCATTGGGAACTTTCTCTTAGACTTTTGTTGGATCATATTTATTCCTGCAATTATGACCACCTTGTCTTGGTTTTGCCAATTCCATGTTTAACCGAACATACATGCCATTTTTTTTGTTGGACACCCGTAGTTTGTCAATTTGTGGACAAATTTTAGATGTAGAATGAGGTGCTGAAGTGTTCATTATGAAAAAATATATCTTCAATGTTACGCCCTTGTCATTGCGCAGTCTGCCAAGGAGGAGGTTATCGTGGAGCTTGTAGACCAATGTCGACTGAATCAGCATCGGATTATGCAACTCGTCAACATATCTTCGTATGACTTCTCCTTGCTCGTATATATATATATATATATATATATATATATATCTGTCTGAAAGTTACATGAGTTGTGAAGGCTGGAAATAGGTGGAATTTAGCTTTACATTGTTTGTACTGGGTTGCACGTGCAGTGATGAGGAGCTACTTTGCCAAGGTTTAGCTTTGAATGATGAGCTGCAGCGAGTGCTTGCTAGATATGATGCTTTCTTGTCGGGGGCTCCCATTCCCGAAACTTCCATTGAAAGCAAGACTCGGTCTCAGCAAACTTCGGGTGGGAATGATAACCTTCCTTCTCCAAAGTAAGACATCATTCCATACCTGGTTGTGAATATCTTTGTCGTTCATGGAAAGCCTTGATTTAGACGTAAGGCATACCTTGTGCTGAGTTGAACATTTTCATGTACATGTTTGCAGCTGTATATCATTGCACAATCGCTTTAGTTTATTTTGAAATATTGCTGGTGATATTTGCTTTAGACGTAATGCATATATTTTGTATTTTTTATGTTGATGAAAGTTGCGACGCACACGTATATGTTATCATTGTAGCAAGGTGAAGTCTCCAAATGCACCTCAAGAAGCAGGAGTTACTTCAAGACCAAGGAATAGCGCACGTACTATTTACTCAGCCGTCACCCTCCCTCCACCTCCCTCGAGCAAAAAGCCTGTTCCACAAAATTCAAATGTTGTGAGTCCAAGGCCTGCTGATCCAACACTTGACCTTCTTAGTGGTGATCTACCACCCACAAGCCAGCCAGCCACGAGTTCCTCTGATTCTTTGGCTTTGACTGTAATAGAACAGCCTCAACAAAGGAACCCGGTGGATCTCTTGGCTTTGCCTGCACCTGAAGGTTTTTCGAACCCATTTGAGTCTGCGCCTTTCCAGGCTACTCCACAAACAGAAGCTGTGAGCCCAGTGTACCCCTCTCAGAGCTTCCAACAACATGCAGATACTCCATTGCATCGTTCTGAGAACTCATGGTCTACAGGTACGGCTGGTAACCAGAGGCAACAGGGTCATTTATACGGTGGAGTTCCAACTCAACCAACAGTTTCAGGGCAATCATTGCATAGTCAACCCCAATATTTATATCAACAACAGCCAGTAACCACAACTCCACCCCCATGGCAAGAAGATACTCGAGCACAACCTGCAGAGCAGCAGTGGCAAGCCCCCCCTCAAGCTTCCTACCCGTACACACCCCAGATGTGGAATGCAGGTCAGCCGTCAGCATTAGGTGGCATGCAACAGTACCCGGTATACCCGGCAGTACCGTATACTGGCTACCAAATGCAACCAAGTCCAGGACAAGAGTCTTTTCAATCGACTTACCAAGGTTATCCAGCTCCTAATGAATTGCTGAGGTATGGCTCTGGAACAGGTCCAGGCGATAATTTTGGGAGTCAGTATCTCAACCAGAGAGGAAGTGCATATGGTCAATCTTCATCACAACAGTATAGTGGAACTTCCAAGCCTTTGAAATCACCTGACACGTTGTTCGACGACTTGGTGGATTTGAGGAGCATGAATGCAAAATTCAAAGCAGCTAGTCTTGCGAATAAGACGTCGAATACCAGCAAGGCTAGTCCTTGATGATTTTTAGTTTGTCAATAGTCCTTTGTCGTGCTTATTAGTGCACTAGCTTTAGTAATTCTGGAGTGGGAAGCTTTGCTCGTTTCCATGACCACCTGTATTTTCAACCTCTTTTCTGTACTCATGTAAAAATGAGATTTTTCTATTGTTATTTTCAGCACTGAGGTTATCATTTCTAGTGCAGTGCTTCTGTGGTTCTCATGAAGCCATGATCAGTAAATTGTACAGATAACAATGTATGGTGTAATTTTCTTCGCTGGATACAGTTCTCGAGCTTATTGAATTATTGTAGGGTGCCATTTCAGACATGTCATGCACTTTACTAGAAAAGATTAGTGGAAGTGAATTTTGATAGATATCATCCTCAGTTGACGAGTTGATGGAAACGCTAGATGGGCAGATATCATGAAGTCGACGGTATTGAGATTGTATCGTTACCCTCCTGAATGTTTCAGGATTTTGCAGGAAGACCACGCTTTCCTCTGGCTGAGTGGCGTTTGGTAGTACAAAACTTGATAGGTGGTGTCTGCAAACAGGAGTGCACCGTGTTTGGATGAGAATATCCTTATAGGATATCACAAAAGAGAATGAAAGGCCGATATTCAACATAATCTAGCGCTTGCAAGGCATGTAAAACAACTGATTGTGCATGCGTAATTGCTGCACACTTATTGCAGGATGAGTGCACCTGGATATCCACGGGAAGCTTTCATGCATGGTGTGACCACACGCGGATACTGCACGGCAAGACCATACAAGATTTCGGATCTAGGTTCTGAGATCGATTCGTCTGTTAAGATGCAATCCTGGCTGGATGGCTGCAGGTCTATGCAGGTCATGTCGAAGGGGGACTACATCTATCATTTGAATGCGATAAAAAAGCCTGAGTGTAGATTGTTGATTCCTCAAGACGAGATGAAGACGCCTGTTTGATTATTTTTATTGGGGGAATACCACTTTCTGCAGGTGAGTATTATCCAGTTTGAGGTTGTAAACTTGCGGATCCGCCGCTGTTTGTGACTAGTTATCCAATTCTTCCTCTTGATACGAAGCATGGAAAGATTTATCTGGTTCTTTAGAAGGCCGTTACTAAAAAGCTGAGCAAGATGAGGAGAAGTTGCACTACCACCCAAAAGATCTGCATTGGTTGGCATTATCAGAAAGAACCTGGAATCAGTGCTCATTTCGAAAGAATAAGCTACACCATAGTGGTTGGTTTGCTTCTGCTGGGGCCATTAATCGCTGTTTATCTGTAAGTTATAATGCAACTTCAAACGTCTCGTATCTTTCAATTATCCTGTGTTCTGGGTATTTGATATAAAACAGCATTTATGAATGAGCTCTTGTTCTAGTTTACCCAGTTTTTGGTGAAGCTTTGAAAGATGCTTCTGCTGCCTGTTGAGCATTACAAGCTTGGAACTCCACTAGCTCGTACTTGCTCAATGTAGGATTACTCCATTTTGGTTTGTGAAGTTTGCAATTATCTTTCCTCAAAACAATTGTCAATAAATAAAGTAAAAAAATATTTTAGTCATCTATTTGATATAGTTTTTAGAAGAACATTTACATTGCTACACACCAATTGCAAGGGTGTTGTTCCTCGTTGACTTTTGTAGGATAGACACTACTGTAGAAAGTGAAGGATTCATGCTTTGCACTTTGATTTTTTTAAAGGTAATATAACTTAATATAATATAAGAAATTAGAAATATTTCATCATGACTTGAATGTTTATTAGTATAAAAATTTGAAATATAAACATCTTCTTCTAGTTTAATCATGTTATCATAAATTATACATACAACTATTTATTATTTGTTTTTGTTTCAGTGTGTTAAGTAAGTGTAAACAAAAAGCATATCTTATTTTGCTATACTATTAGAGTAATTTATCTTATTTTAATTTTCTTGATAGATTGTTTTATTTTTAAAAAAAATCAAAATTGTTACAATTTAAAAGCCTTCAAAAAAGAAATATCATATAAGTCTTCAAATTTGGATGTAATAGCTACACTTTTATTTTTATATATATATACACATACAAGCAAAAACTTGTGTTATTGAACACAAAAATAGTTCTTATGAAATCCACCTAACTCCTCTAAAGACACCATCTGCTTTGAAGTCTGGAGACATCTATTGTAAATTAAATTAATCCCTTGGTTTATAAAAGCAATTATGACCAATATAAGAGTCTTTGTTTTAAGTCCTTCATTTATCCTGTTCCTCTCCTTAAAAATCATCCTTATTTACCTATTTCTTTATTTTATTATTTTAAATATAAAAATTAAAATTCATCCAATTCTTTGCACATAATAATGCTTCAAGACCACTTTGTATATTTAATGTTATTATGATGGATACCAAACGCAGGGCAGTGATGCTAACACCCATGTATACTCGGAAGACTATGCACGTGTCTTCTATACCTTCACAGCCTCCACTTCAAGAAACACAGCAAAAAATTGGAAATCCAAGCGTATTAGACACTGTTGCATATGTCCCTTTACAAAGGGTATTCCTTTTCAAAGTAGAGAACGGTCAATCGTCATTGTATTCGGCATCGAGATTGCTTAGAATGTACATGTCTACAAACTTATCTAAACAAGAAAAACGAATAACATTGGATACTATGCTGAAAAGTCTGTTTCTAGAAGATAGTATAGACGGCTTGTATGCCAAGAACAAGGGAAGATTTATAACACAAGGTCAGGTACAGAAGTTAGCATCTCTTCTGGTAACGAAAAGTCCATAAATTTTTTTTTTTTATTATTCTTTTAATATGTACTCCCACCCGTTTATGTCACATAACCTTATATCTGCCTTTGATAGCACCTGCATATCATCGCCATATAGATGGCCAATAGCCACTAGCTTATCTCCAAATTCTTCAAATATAAGTTTATTATTTAAGTCCACACATACCCCTGGCATGTCTTCGATAGGTCGTAACATGGTTTTAGCTGACAACTTTCTCTGTTGCTTTTTTGCATCAACAAAGTTACGAAAGGTATCTATCTGTCTGTGCTTAGATCCATCTTGGTCTTGGCTTGACTTTAGCATCATGTTCATGTATCTCTTGCATAACTCCGAATTAGCAGTTCTTGGAAGAGAACATTTCTTGTCTTTGTTTGAGCCGCTTTGGAGGATCTTCTGGCATGTCTCTGCATTGCTTCTAGTGAGTTTAGAAGCAGGTCCTATGTTAATTGAGAAATTAGCAGATTAAAAGGTGTCTTGTGCAACACGATTTATAGTATCTATATATTTGCTAAGTCTTGATATCTCATGTACCAAATTTGCTACGAAATTTTGATAGAGACTCCAATTGAATTGAACTCCAATATCCTCGAGCTAAGTTCTTAGTTCAAAGCCTGCCATATCCGCACTTAAATGAATGCGAGTACCTATAAGGGAGTTTGCATGTAAAACAATCTTAAGAAAGATTGAGCTGGTATTACGATCAATATGCTTATGAATGAGCTGATAGTACATGCCCCTATGCTATCTCACGTGGAGGAAGTATGTATAAAAAAGTCTTGTCATTATTTTTAGAGACTTAACAACGATGAAAAAAATATATTTGCGATGAAATATTCACAGTCTCAAGTATGTTGTGGAGAAGCTGTAGGTATTATAGCATCACAGTCTATTGGACAACTGACAATTCAAATAGTGCTTGGCTCATTTAATCATGCCGGCACAACAATTGCAAAAGTACTTGAAGGAATATCCAAATTAGAATCAATTCTAAACTTCTCGTTTAAATACTATACATCAGCTATAAGTGTTACAAGAGGGATAGACCCTTTAGACTTTGTGCACCTTGCAGTAGCACAAATAACATCTTCTTATTACATCGAGCACAAACTAGACTCTTAGTGGTATCTTATAGGAGAGGAGCATGGCCTCTACAAAGCTCCTATTAGAAACAATGAAGGAGTTGTGTTCAGAATATTAATCGATGATGGTAAGATGAAAGCGTGTAAGATAAGCCTGAAGATGATGAGAGACAAGATAATAGAGTTCATAAACAAGCGCAAGGACATTCAAGCACTAATATCTCTAGAGTTTGAATACGTAGTAGACATGTCATTACAAGGTGCAGTAGTAAAGAAAGATGCAAAAATGTTTATATACAATATACTTAAAGATGTTATACTTCCTATATTGATATATGGTATCAAAGGAATAAAACATGTAGTTATTGATGGAATGGAAGTGGGAACAAAAGGCTCCAATCTTATGCATATCTTAGATCTTGACTTCATAGATGTAAGGAATATCATTTCAAACTCTGCTATAGATGCTCTTGATTGCTTAGGAATAAAAGCTGCGAGAAATGTTTTAGTGAGAGAATTGTCAAAGGTGCTTAAAAGTCGAGTAGATTTTGACAACAAACATATTAACCTACTTACAGACTTCATGACAAGTAAAGGAAATATTATATCCATAAGCATATCAAGAATGGTAGAAAGAGGTCACAATTGTCTTATCAAGGTGTTTAACAAACGGACAATGTCGAAGTTAGTTAAAGCGGCACGCAAAAGAATAAAAGAACCTATATAGAGTGTTTCTGATAATATCATAATATGTGCAAGATCAAAGATAGAAACATGCATTATGGACATAATATATTGTGCCTGAGTATTCATAAAAAAAACTTTTTTAATTATATGTACGTTAGACTTACCTTGATATTAGCTATGGACATCTCCTACACTAACAACTTGAAGCTGTATGGTATTTGACGCTCTTCTGTATTCTTGCCCTTACAACTTATGCAAGAACTGCCAGAGCATATGTATCCACAATCATTGCATATCTACACCTTACACAGATCAGAAGTGTTCTTGAGTTTCTCAAGAAGCATTGATGATGTTGCATATGCCACAAGACAGTCTTTTTCCATCTCCCCAAATCTTAGTGCTCCCCTTCTTGATCTCCCTTCAACTGGTTGTTTTGTTAGACTCTGTACAGTGCCTTTAGATATCGAATGGGCCTTATCTTTGGCTTGGTGTGTGAGAGCATGATAGTAGCAAATACCAGTTGCAACTCTTGCCTCTATCATAGCTCCTGTAATGCCATAGTACATCTTCTCCTTTGAAAAGAGAATTATATTTCTCTTGACATCTAAGGAAGGTTTACTAAAGGGGGTTGCATCTATACAAATGTCTTCTCCAGATTTCAACTTCGGAGGAAGTGCAGGATTCCAAATAGTACCAGGACTTAAGATATATGCCTTGCTCATCACCATCTCTAACAGGTGGCCTACAGTCATCCTACTCGGTATTGTATGAGGATTGATTATGAGATCTGGTACTATTCTTTTAGGAGTGAATGATAAATCTTCTTGTGGAAATACAGCTCCTATCTTCATCTGGAATGTAGACAAGGATTTCATTCATATATTTGTTTTCTACAATTTCGACAATCTCATATTTGATACTGGAGAATAGCCCTCTATCTATTGCAGATTTATTGAACAACAGAGAATCCTCCTGATTATATCCGGAATATGATAATACAACAATCACTACATTCACTCCATTGTACTCTCTTATTGCGTTTGACACTATAGTCATACATACTGGTTTCTGAGCATATGTCAATACTTTCGAGTTAAAAGTCATATTCATCATTACATAAGGAGCAAGAGACATAGACTATTTGCTCATAGATGATTGGAATATTATTTTTGATGATTGGTTGAAGTTTGCATAGGGAGTCATGGATGTAGACAGTCCAAACATAAACGATGGATGTATCTCAACATGAGTGTGATCATTATCAATGGTGTTCCTCGTAGTTGCAATATAGCATTGCATGTGCTTCGTTGCATCTATCATCTCTACCGCTCCTCTGTAATACATATCAGCCATCGAAGTATTGTTGCATACTGAGGTTGAACTATTAGAGCATGTTATAAGAGGTCTAGCATATCTACTTCTAGTTGTTTGTATATAAATCTCTTTGTCAGAGGAGAAATAGATAGACACGAATGATGTGATCTGGCTACTCCTTTTGTATACCTTTATGTCTCAGAATACCTCATCTTTTGACATTCTTACAATGAAGATACTGTTGACAAACATGACATCCTTTCCATCAAATAATGGACTAATACAGCTCAATATGCTGCTTTGATCAACATAAGATGTTATAACAGACATCGATAATATGTACTTTACAACACCTACGTCGATGCCCTTTGGTGTCTCACAAGGGCATATGTAACCAAGCTGGGTTGGATGTATCTGTCTCATCACAACATTTGCTCTCTCTTTAGAACTAACCTCGATCCTTCTTATATGAGATAAAGAGTCAAGAATGGACTTTGTTGATAGTGCCTGAGATATCATTCTCTTATCTTCAGATCACAAGTACCCATCCCATATCCTTATTTCGAAGTTACCTCGGATGTCTTTTAATATCATGTTTATTGCAGTGACCATATATGCCTTATGTTTGCTGATACTACCCTTTATCCTCTGACAATCGATATTGCTGATTCTTTTTGTTATATATTTTAATATAATATCTGCCGGAGTATGTACATGCTTGAAGCTTAAGCAATCTCTATCATCTTATGATCTGAGCGACAGTAAGGTCTCTATAAGTCTGTAGATCATAAGAGACAATGTTATTGCTTTTCTATTATTATTGAGAGCTTCTAATAATCCTTCTGTTAGAATATGATCGTTACTGTTGATTGTAGACATCTCTGATTGCGACTGTAAGAGGAGTCCTGATACTTGCTTTGAATGTTCTGTCCATGATAATATCATATTCTTTGCCTCTATAACAGACTTGCCAAGACTCCTCATCACAACGAATATATTAACAAGATGTTTTCGTGACAACATAACTTTTAGTACTTCTTTGTCCATGCACACTTCACCATGGCACTTAGGAAGCCTCAGCTTGCACTTATCTCTTCGTGCAAGATATCGGAAATTATAGTTCTTGTCTTAGCACATTAGGACCTTACTTTTGCCCTCTATGACAAATGACCCTTTTATGGCAGATGTATCTTCCAATGGTTTGTAACAACAACCAATTGTGACTGGAACAAACAGGATTGTACTACCATCTGCAACAATATTGCATTCATATGTGCTCAATGTGTTGATACAGTTCTGGTAATTCCTCTCATCTGGGACAATATATATACCTCTTTAAAAATATTATTACTATCTATCATTACTTCTTTGATCACCTTGACAACATCCAATAGCATATCATCATATAGTGTGATGATGCCCCCATCTAGACCCATGTTTCTTGTAAACATTGAGAAGTCCATTATTAAACTTCTACTGAGTTTAATGCTTAGGGAAGAGTATACATCTAGACCAAGATGTTCGGAGGAACCTTTCAGTTGTGTGCTGATAGGAGCATACTATGTTTTTTTTTGATCCCATATAACACTGTCATTATGTGTGCTCAAGCTAGGATTATTTTATTCTCTTATTATTCTAGAGAGGAGCTTATGCAAGTCTCATCATTGCAGATCAAAAACAAAGATGACATTGATTTTCTTGCTTTGGGAATAGAAGCATCTGTATACTGTTCAACGTGCTCAGATCCAAAGAACTCTCTAAGGCATATGGGATCTATATTACTTGGTACATCTATCTTTAACCCTTTGTACTTAAAAGACATAGTAAAAACTACAGAGATGATATGGTCTAGGTGCATGTTGTTTGACTTTATTACAAAAGTTAAGCAAAGAAGGATATGCAATAAATGTAGTGATCATGCAAGAACATACAGGTTCGATCCTAAAAGAATGTGCCTTGTTAATAAGAAAGAACCACATTATACTGTATCATCTTCTACTGTAAAGAGCATGTTCTGTACTCTAATTCCTGAGCAGTTGCATACCCTAGACTATGAGTCTTCTAATCCCAAGGACTTTGTAATGGATTCTATACCTGTTGTCCCAAACTGCATTAGACTATCATTGGGTCTCGATGATAGTCTATACAAACTCTATAACTCTATTCTAAGAAACAACAGCAATGCGCCTGCCGTCTATAGGGACTACTGTAGAATAATAGGCAAGGACGTTGAAGCAATAGGTGACGAGTCTTTAGCAAGTAGAATATTTGGAAAAAATGGTACATTCAGAAAGTACATTCTAGGTTAGAGAAACAAGCACTCTATAAGAGCCGTTATAATTCTAGATCCAAATCTGAGCATTAATGAGGTAGGTATACCTGAGGCATTCTCCAATAATATAAAAGTGAAAAAAGATGGAGACTATGTACTGCTCAACAGACAGCCGTCTCTTCAAAGAATATCTCTCATGAGTTTTAAAGCAAGAGTACTGGCAGATTCCTATACAATAAGAATTAACTAGTTTCTTTGTCCAGCATTTAATGCAGACTTTGATGGAGATGAGATGAATATATTCTATAGTTCTTCTTATCCATCAAAGGTAGAGTGTAGGACGCTTCTAGCTGTCGATAAGTACATATTGTCACCCCAAAACTCCATGCCCGTAATACATGCAATATAGGACACAGTTACAAGATCCTTCATGATGCATAAGATATATAAGGTACTAAAGAGATCAACACTTCATGATTGTCTTGTAATATCCAGTCTCGATATCGACAGTACTAACATACACACCTCGAGGGATCTTATACTCCCCCTTGTATAAACAATAAGAGGTAAAAAGAGACCATTACCTTCTTCTGTTATATCTAGTGAGATAAAAAGTATATTAAGAGATGTCTCTATAAACGGTAGCAAGGAGGATATTCTACCATTTCTTGAATCATTGCAAAAGATCGTGGACAGATGGCTTCTTGAAGAGGGGCTGAATATAGGGTATGATGATTGTATATGTGATGTAGGAGTCATTAACATACTTAACATGGATGAGGATGATGAGGATATATGCATTGTTCTTAACAATCTCAGAAACAAAAGCCATTGAATAATAAAACAGTCTCTTAGTAGTATTAATTCATTACTTACAATGATAGAGTGTGAGTCTAAAGGAAGCTTGGTTAACTTAAGATAGATAGTATCGTTAGTAGGTCAGTAATGGATAAGAAGAGAGAGACCAAAGAGGATGCTGCCAGATTGTAGAACATTAGCATGGTGCAGTGCGTACACAAGCTCGCTCGAAGGACGAGGCTTTATTACTAGTTTGTACTCTCAAGGTCTCAATCTCATAGAATATTTCTTTCATTGTCAAGGAGGCAGAGAAGGTTTAGTCAATACTGGTGTTAACACATTTGGTGCTGGATACATACATAGATGCCTTTCTAAGTCGATGCAAGATGTAGTTGCTCAGTACGATGAGACTGTAAGAGACGGTGAGGATATTATATAATTTTGTTATGGAAAAGATAACTCAAACAACAGTCAGATACAAAAAACTTTTTATACTTATTATTTATGGTAGTAATTAGAATACTCAAATAATGCACTCATTCTTTCATCGACTGATTCTTTGTGGATGCCTGTAGACACAATCTTTTTGCTCTTACATACAAGACAAGCTTTTGTACTCTCTTCTACAACAATGTTGTTTTTTGTCTCTTCTACTCAAAGAAGGACTTGTTATTGATATCTTTAGACGTTTTTGCCAACTTGATGCCCTTCATAGTGATACACTCAACGTTGAATCTATATTATCTCATCATAATTGTGTCACTATCCTTTGGATGGGAAGAGTTCATGGTTTCTATGGATGATGAACTAGGTGAGATAGTACTTATACTATAGAGAGAAATTGACAAAGGAGTTGTTATGTTCCTGACACTAGACAATGTGTTGAGAGCCTTCTATGAGACACCATTAAATAGCGTAAGAGTTGTAGTGCTTGGACAAGAATCCTATAAAGATGTTAATAGGGCTATGGATTGTCATTCTTTGTTAATAAGAGATATCCTACTCCTCCATCACTGATAAACATATTCAAAAAAATCTCCAAAGAGATAGAAGGGTTCACCACTCCTTTCCATGGTGAACTTACCAAATAGTACAAGCAAGGGGTATTATTATTAAATGCTGCATTGACAACTGAAAGTGTTTTCAATAGGAGCCATGATGCTTTGTGGCACCGCTTCACAAAGATGTATATAAGATTGTATTCTTCAAAGGAACAAATAATATTTGTGCTATAGAAAAAGATAGCATCAAGCTTTGATAAAGAAATAGATACATCAAGAAATGTGATTCTTGGAGCTACGCATCCATCTCTGTTTATCACAAACAAAGGATTCTTTGGATGCAACTACTTCAAAACTATAAATACTATCTTTAACCCTCCTATAGATTGGAACCTATGACTAGCTCATCATCAGATGAAGAAGATGTTAAAACATCTATAGACGTATTATCGTTTTCCATAAAGTACATTGATATTGAACCAGAGATGAAAAGAGAACTTGAAATAGTACTACTAGGCATCGAGGCATGTGATATGAACATAACACTTTTTGTTGCTGCAGCAGCGGTATTAGCAAAGTTTGAGAGGAAGATAGATGAAAGATTTTCTTTTCTCTGTGCTAAGAATGTGCTCTAGTGACCGCATGTGTAAGTGGTATGAATTCCGGAAGAACAGTGCAATAGGAACAGAGAAGAGCTACCATATGATGGAGTATATTACAAGATAGTAGTGTAAAATATTGATATAAAAAAAGTTGCTCCAGTTATTTTTTTATGGATATTACACCTCAGTCTTAATAGACCATGGATTTCTTCTATGTATGAGAGGTAACTCTAACCTAGCCGATCACCGGCATAGATGCAAACATCCTTTTTGATACTATATGTATATCAGAAGAGGTTCCTACTGTTGAAAGATGCACTAGAAACTATCAATGGTATAAGCACTTTAATCCCGCCATAGAGATTGCTAATGCATCAAAGGATGACAATGTCTTGATTGTAACGTTTATGATCCCTCTTTTGAGAGACAGTAACATAAGAGTTCCTGTAACAATTATCTTTGACTTTAATCTGAAGCTAATAAGAATACGACATATGTCATCATATGCTGTGTTTGATACTCAACTTATCAATATGGTCAACAATACAATCTCTGTAGATATTGCAAATAGTATTGAAAGCGCAAACATAGAGCTGTTTGCTATTGTAAGCGAAGAAAAGCGAGATCTTGAGTTATTGTGTGACATCATAATGAACAAGCCTAGACTGTCTAATATGTTCTTTCTCAAGGAAAGGAGTGTTCTAGTGTCCATGAAAGCAAAATACTCCATACATACAGACCTTGCAACAATAATATTTAAAAGAGGAGAAAGCAGAGATATCACAATATGCAACATCAAAAGAGAAGAATATATAAATGCTATTATAGATCAGGTCTTATTGTTACTTAGTGTCTACAAAGAAGTAAAAGATGAGTTTATTAAGTTGTACAATGTTATAGCTAACGATGAAAAGGCCTCTAAGCACCATACACGGACGTTTGCTCTCAAAGAAGAGATACCAGAACTCTTTGTAGCAGGATATTCAAGAGAGTGTTCTATTAAGCCAATAATAATTGCAGAATCAGAAGAAGAAAGATACAGGTCAGAAGGAAGGCCTACTATGCAATACCCTAAAGATGGTCCTTATTCAAGAGTATACACCTATGATGTAGGACTCTTTCGCGGACTCAGAAAGAATAGATTATCTAACAAAGATGTGTTTGAATTTCTCCCATGCTGTTATACCATAGATCATCTGAAACGATTAGAGCCCAACTATTATAAGTATGTTCATAACATACTTGATAGTAATGGAGGTGGTAAGAAGATAATGCGATTTAAGCCACTATATCCCTTGAGAGAGGGTATTGTTGGTAAGGCTCCTGAGGAACTCCAAGAACTCATGTGTTCTACAGACCTGGTATGAGTGGGTGTTAAAAGAAGCAAATCATCATCGCTCTCTTGTTTGTCATCTCTTATTTCTAGGGAGCAATTAGTCTTTCCTCCTCAAATATGTCTTCAAGAATTGTGGTACTTGACAGAAGAGGAGATATTGCTTAATGCTAGAGATAGTGAGATATTCTTGGATCCAACACTTTATTGTAGAGCACTACAGTATGTGTTCTCAACAAACATATATATATTTGATGTACACGATGATACTAGTATAAGAATGTCTATATCGTGTATCAAAGGGCCATACATCTAAAAGCATGAATATGATGATTCTATCATTATCTTTTATTACAGACATGTACTTCCATACCCCTAATGCGAGCTAGTGACTGGCCAGTGGAGTGATACGGTAAGACAATTTAAAGAGCAGCTAACTTTTTGCAGCAATGTAATTCAGCCTAACAAATTCACAAAACAAAAGATAAATGTAGACGGAAAATATGTGTCTATATTAACTAGAAACAGGTGGAAAGAATGCCTTTGGAGACCACTAAGTATGGAAAGAGTAGCCATGAACAAGGTGTCATATTCTGAGCTAGTATATGAGCAAAGACTTAGAACCTACTTTGTACATGATTTATATTTAATTTGTAAGAGGTGGAGTGCTGTTAGTATCAAGCTTGTTAATACAAGCATAGTATTTGTCCCTAAAGTAATGCGGGAGGAGTTCTCTAATAGAAGAGTTTGTATATTATTATTCATCTAGATACCCTATTTTATTTGGCAATGGCACCTTACAAGTCACATTGGGAACATATGAAAGGCTAAAGAGATGTTGTAACAATTTAGCAATATTACCATTAATAGTAATTATAAAAGAATTTATTAGAATAAAAAATAATATGATAATAATTACTCGTCGCTCGGAAGATGAGGGTGTAAGAATCAATGTTCTTAATTAACTTCTAGGAGTTTACTGCCTCAAGATCTGCCATATGACTATCTCCTCACAACAATTATGTGCACTATGGAAGTGTCTTGTATGATATATGACTGGAGAGTTGGAGCCTGTGATGAGAGAGTTATAATGTATGGATTTGGAAATCTTATAACAAGAGAGTCTGTTATGATTAGCACACATGATTTTCTCGTTCACAGCTATGTGCCTATATCTGACATGAAAAACAAAGTGCAAGAGAGAATGAATGAAATATGTAAGTATATCAATTATAGAAACATTGCCAAGATAGTGTTCTACACTAGGAGACTGCTTAGATCATATCTTAAAGGTGACAAGAGGTTTATCAAATATTACTTCTACAAGAGAACCACTTTGAAGCACTTCTCAAACTTGATGAAGAGGATGAGTATAAGAACATACGAGGATGATATAAAGACCGAAGAAATATTTATTATTGCTACAGGCATAAGCTATTCAAGATGGATAAAAGCATTATGCGCATCTGTTAACAATAGTGTAAAGCTATGTTCTACAGACTTTGAATATATATATAGCTGGAAGTCGATACAATCTTTAGACAGTAGAGATATGCCAAGACCACTAATCATATGTATAGACATAGAAATAAACTTTTCTAACAGCAGTGCAATGCCACATCCCTGTTTGAAAAAAGATGAGATCTTTATGATCTCGATAATGTCACAGAGATACCTCATGCTTGAGACATCTAAGAAATACCTTCTATACATTGGAAAGTACAAGATAGAGCTTGATGATACAGAAACAACAACATTTACAAATGAGAGGGAGTTGATAGAAGCGTACTTCTTGCTCACTAAGAAGATAAATCTAGATGTTGTAATAGGATATAATATATTCATGTTTGGCTTTAAATACATTGATACAAGGCTACAAAGAAAGCTCATTAGCCTACCTTTTGCCTCTAGAATTAGCAACACAGATACCAAAAGAATAGTTATAAACTGGAACAGCACAGCATATGGCTTCAATGACTACATGGTGCTTGATCTACCTGGACACACAATTATAGATGTATACCAATATGTTACGAATGAGTATAAGCTACAAAATTACAATCTCTCTTTCGTCTCAGAAAAGTTTACAAAGAATAAGAAAATAGACCTTCTGTATAAAGAGGCATTTAATCTCTACGAAAAGGGAGACAAAAGGTTAATGGAGACAATTGGAAGATATTGCATAGTCGATTCTGTGCTGACTGTTGCACTATTTGACAGCATGAACATATAGATCACCGTAACAGAGATGTCAACTATTGTAAGAACTAGAGTTTGAGATCTCTATACCAGGGGTCAACAAATAAGAGTGAAGTCTAAGTTGTATAAAGAATATCATGATAAAAATGTCATCTTTGATAAGACTAGTTTATTACTTAAAGAGTTTGAATACGAGGGCGCTATAATATCGAATGCCACTCTTGGGCTCTATAAGTGGTGCTCTCTACTCAACTTCTCTAATCTGTATGCTTCTGTGATCATAAGTC
The DNA here is from genome assembly GCA_036785485.1 of Physcomitrellopsis africana. Classification (NCBI taxonomy): domain Eukaryota; kingdom Viridiplantae; phylum Streptophyta; class Bryopsida; order Funariales; family Funariaceae; genus Physcomitrellopsis; species Physcomitrellopsis africana. The sequence goes on from JAWRVF010000859.1 coordinate 57,150, forward strand.
ATAACATATGCTATTTGACATTCATTAAGAATAATATTAGTCAACCATGCTTTGATATAGAAGTGTCAGATATGAGGTCTTATAAGTTTGTTAAGAAACCTTTAGGACTGGTATCCTCCCTTTTGAAAACATTAATCGTAAGAAGAAAAAAGGTTAAAGTACAATCTAGTAGTGCTACTGGCATAGAAAAGATAGTTCTTGAGAGGAGACAAATTGCTCTAAAAATATGTGCTAACTCTGTGTATGGCTCATATGGGACTCGCAATTTTCCATACCTACAGTTCATAGAAGGTGCCGAATCAACTACAGCAGTAGGTAGGTCTATGCTGACTAGGGCATCAATCGTTATATCATCTAGGTATCCAGTGAGTCTTATATACAGTGATACAGATTTGTACATGTTCACATCTCCTACCACTCAAGACTATGAATCATGCAGGTTTCTTGCTATGTCTATATCCAGTGATGTGTCAAAAGAGTTTCTTGCTCCAGTGAGACTGAAGTTCAAAAGTGTGTTTGAAACCTTCTTACTAATAACAAAGAAAAGATATATAGGGCTAGTAGCAGGAGAACGAAAGGTCGTGTATAAAAGAGTTGTCATATCTAGAAGGGACAGTTGTGTATTTCTAAAGGATATGTATTCGTCATTAATAGAGATGGTAATAGACTCCTTGCCGTATGGAGATATAATAGAGTTCATTAGACATAGGCTTCTATTACTAGTCACAGATCGTGTTCCATTAGACGATTTAGTAATTACAAAGACGTTGGGGAAGGGGTATTCTAATACAAGCATACCTTTACTAGTGTATAGTGATAGATTGAAACACCTAGGGATAGATACTAAATCTCGTGATAAATTGGATTTTGTATTTGTTAAGAGCAAGAAAGAATATAAGCTTCAAGGTCACAAAATGTGTCCGCCGTATTTAATAAGACCTCATAACCTAGAGATAGATCATCTATATTATATAAAGAACCATATATCAAATCCGATCGATTAGATACTACAACTCTTAGGTCAAAAATATTTGGTGAAGGATTTTGCGAATGCTATTAGGGGCCTAGTGACAGTAGGAGTTAGCTCATTTTAAAAAAAGTTTTTTAAAGGACTACAATAAAGTCATCTAATCCGTCTACCATATGAAATGGCTCATATATTTCAAGTGAGAACCATCTGGTCTTGTGTATTGAATATGAATAATTATATATTTCTCTTAATATATCTATGTTGAATTTACTTTTTTTTTAGAATTTAGTGTTCTTCAATTTAGCATGAGCTCTTATTTTACTAAGGGTTGTTTTGAATCCCACTCTGCTAATCTTTTTATTGTAATCAATATCCATCAAGATACACGCATCTATAAACTGCTCATGACCTATCTTGAAGTAGTCATATATGCTTTGTAATATTATATTGTCTGCAGATTCTGTTATATATTGATGTCTTGAATAAGATATGAGCATCCAAATAATAAAGGGTCATAGTCGCTGCTCAGCACAGCACTGACTTCTCTGTTCTTGCACATGCATGCATATGTAACGTCTGCCTCGTATTCACCTACTATACACTTACTAAGTGCTGTAGGTGACTTTGATATTACCAGCTCTACAAATTCAACAAGTGCATAATAGTACTGTCTTGCACTCTTCTCATCTGAAAGGTCCTTCTTGAATATGTCTCTCATAGTTACCAATGTATCTTTTGCTCTCATTTCTTTCTTTTTTCTTCTTTCCAATTCTAATTTCTTTTCAAAGAATATCTTTCCGTCAAATATAAAAGTGCAATAAAAGTCATCTCTTAAAACTTCCATTGCTTTCTTAATTGTTTTGATGCATGATGAATCATATTCTGCTTTCTCGAATGTTTCATGTCTTAACACATCCTCAGCTTCCTTCAGGGAGAATATTTTTTCCACTTAACGACGTATAGTATATTTAGATATGATGAAAAATAGAACGTTAACATCTACAGCAATCTTCACTCTTTGTATTTTGTACAAGGACACCTTTCGTATCAGAGATGACAATAGTGTTGATAATCCGACTGAAGACATGACCTCTATAGTATAATATTTTTGTGCCAGCCTACAAGGTTGGATAGGACTTATATTTAGTGCGGACAATAGTGATATTATATGAGTATGATCATTGGCAAGGAGATCATAGTATCTATACAAAATGGCAAAGCTGATAGCTAGAAATAAGATAAAGAAATATCTTGAAACTAACACCGGACTATCAGATAAGGATCTTGAAAAAGGTGTCAACAATATCATTGTGTATATGAGAGTAGGAATAGTAAAGAAGGACGACATCTTCTTCGAGCATAAAAAAATAAGAATGATACAAAAAATATGTATTGGAGATAAAAACATTGTCTTTATAGCCAAGGATCAACCCTCTTCATCCAATGTACTTAAGTCCAATATTGTAAGATTAGAGACCACTCTAGAGAAACTGAAAAGGTTGTTAAAAGAGTAGCGTTCTAAGATTGCCCAATCTGGCATTGCTGTCTATCGAGAACATATATTCCTACTTATCTATTTAATTATTTGCATATTATAAACCCTATTGTATCATAATGTCTTCCGAATTCTTTGAGTCTCTTCAGGCAAAAGCTGAAGCTTCGAAGAAGTCTGTAACTAAGTGGACAAATGAAGATGACCATCCTAAGTATAACTCAAGTCTCTCACACTCTTCTTTACCTAATAAGGTACATCTTAGTGAGGACAACGCCTTTTCTGACGACGACCAGATCAAATCTCCAAAGGATTAGTACTATTAGGATTATTGAAATATTGCACTCATAGGTCTATAAGTTATCAATTGCACAATTTCTAATTTAAAAAATTAAAAATTAAAAAAAACCATATTATATATATTCTAATTATAACCAAGTATTTTTAAATATATTATATATTTATCATAAATAAATAATAAATAAATAAATAAAAGAAATCACTAGGTGGACACCCATTTTTTTCATTGTGTGGACACCCCTTGTGCTACACCAACAATATACTTCTTCTACAAGATTTTCAACAAGCTAGATACTAATGAGGTTAAAAGATATAAAAACAACAACAAAAAACAATAGTAATTCCACAACATAAGAACATTAGCAATACAAAAGCTAAACAAAGAAAATAAATTATTAAATTAACAAGGGGTATTTACATAGTAGTTTTGTTAGGTGGACACTCCCTTTTCATTGTTTTTTTTTTTATTAACTTTAATTAGCTTATATATCACTAATATTCTTGTGTTATAGATTGCTATTTTTTATTACTATTTTTATATCTTTCAGCCTCATTAGTGTCTAGCTTGTTGAAAAACTTGTAACACTAGTGTATTGTTAGTGTGGCACAAGGGGGAGGGGATCTACCTAGCAGTTCCCTAAATAAATTGATAGATTACTCATACAAATTCCTACAATTCAAGACACATGCTTTATTGGATTTTTCGGATTAAATCAATTTTATTATCAATATCAGGTGTTGTAAAACAAAAAATTAAGCATGCCAGTAGTAGAATCGCTTCAATAAAAATAATAAAGAATAAATAAAACCTCCATTGGTTAATGAACCATGGAGTGTCCCTCAAGCATGTCCGAGGCGATGAATGAACATCGGATGTGCCCAAAATGAACGATGGATGAGAATGTGGTGAACGTATGATGAAAAACGGATGGATGCCGGATGGGCGTTTCGGCAACTTTGCAGTGATAGTGGGCGTGACAACACTGACACTGAAGGGAATGGGATTTGCGGCGTAAAGCAGCGGCAGTTTTGATGGGATTGCTCGGGAGGATTGTTCGTGAAAGGGAAGCAGCAGCACAACATGGAAGCTGTGTAACGCTGACGCAGCCATTGTAGCAGCTCAGCTATGGCGGAGGCCTGCTGGGTAGCAGCAGCCTTGTCCACTCAGACTCGCCACTGTCGGACCCCATGCCCCGCGCAAATTGCCACTCTGAACTGGGGGCTTTCAAGCTGCTACACGCACAAGCACTACGTGTAAGGTGAACGTCCGTGTTATGCATACTCCATCCAATAAATAGACTTGAAGTACTATGTACGCTTGACTGCGCCTAGAGTGCATCCGTATGGCTCTGACATGATCTGACAAGGAATTCTGCTTGTCTTCACACGCCTCCGCTTTCTGACGATCAGTTACACCAGCAGCGCCACGTATGTTAGCTCTTTTCCCTTTGATCATGGATTGCTGCGCGCTCACAGGCTATGACGGATGCGATGGGCTCAATGATTTCTCACACGGCGACGAAGGGAAATCATCATCTGTCAAATGTCCGCTCTGTGCATCATCCAGGTCTTTGGCGACACTGGATCGGTTTGTATCTGCAGTTGGCAGTCAGGTGTTGCCACACAATTTTAACACAAGTGTCTTATTCAACGCTTCTTCACTTCGCAGTTTCCACTAATCAAGCACTACTGTTTATCCTTCTCGAGCACTTGTGGAACTGGATGCTAACCGCTTGATGAAAAGCTGATTTGAGACTTGCGGTCCAGGCAGCAATGTTGAAAGCACATTTCTATCAGGTATCATAAAAACATTCTTCATCGAATTGCGGCATATCCACAAGCATATCCTTCCAACAGAACAATCTGTAAACGACTGCTGGTACTCCCGTGCTCAGCTCTTCCAGTCTTAGTTTCAAACAGTGATTTCGACATTGTTGCACGAGGTGGCCAAGTTTAGCATGACCCCAACTTTGAAGTCACGAAGGGCTGAGTCGTATCCACACATATCATTTACTTGTTCCAGGGATAGTGTCATTCTAGGACGAGTGAAACGTAAAGTTATATTCGGTGCTACAAGACGCTTTACTCGTTGTTCCAGGCAGCAGCTGAAAGTGGGACATGTAGATTGTCGGCCGAACATTTGAAAATCTCAAGTTATGCGTTCTAAATCAAGCTGTGTTTTTGCAGGTGAAATCGACAAGAAGACGACAGTGTGGAATCAGAATCAAGTGGCCAGATGAAGGGAGTTTCAGCTCAAGGATGTACGGCACCACGATTCTCATTCTCTTTGTCGGTAAAGAATCATTCCGGTTTGTCTTTCAATTCTGTCTTAAAACTTTTGTGTTCACGGTTCTCTAAAAAAATAAAAACCCCAGTTGCTTGTGAAGAATGTGTTCGAATCAACATTCATTGACAACACGAAATCATAACATAACGCACTCATAAAACCAAAAGCCCACTAACCTTGATAACATGATTGTGAAGCATAGGATTGTGTTTAGTTTTTATCAAAAGCATGTAATAGGCGTACCAATATGGACCCAAGCATTGTTTGTGGCTATGAAGGGGAAAAATAAATAAAATATTGCACTCAAATAAATGTTGGGGAGCATTGTAAACAGAAAAATCGCATGCTGATGAAGTAATAGTTTTGATTGTAAATTTAGTTTTTTTGTATGCTTCTTCATGATAATAAAGTTTTTCTTCAAAAAGTGATTTACAATTTCAAAATCAATTACTAATGTCATGGCCAAAAAAAATTTACTGGATTTTCACTATTATCATATTCTTAAAGATTAATTAAAAATTAATCAATATTTTAACATCTCAATAAAAAAAAATTATACAACTTTTTATCATAGAAATAAAATCCAGTGAACATTTACAACATACAAACATTGGTAAAAATTTCATTCTGATATTAAAATATTATCTGGCATTAGATTATGTTACCGGATTTAATAATTTTGAATGTTTTTAATTCAAATGTTTGCAAGCATTTTTAAAAACTGGTCTGTAAACAAATATTCAACTACACATCGCCATAATAAGGGCAGTATAATTACAAAATAAACATGTGATAAATTCTGTACCTTTAATACTAAAACTTGATGTCAATCAACTAAGTTTTTTTATGTGATATTTTTTTATAAATAATATTAAGTTATATATATATTTTAAAACCAAACTATATGGTTTAAAATGTTAAATAATCATGATTAAATATTGGCAGAGGTTATTTTCAATGTAGTTTACTCAAAATGATTTTTAAATTTATCAAATTCTTTAATTTTTTTTTCCAACAAATAATACATTTTGTTTACTTTCAAGTTTATTAAAAGCTTTGAACAATGTTTTATAATTCTTTGTGTTCTTTTCAGTTGATTGGTTCATTCATATACATACACATATTTTTACAGACATACATCCATGAACAAATTTTGATATTGTAATAGGCAATTTAAGATGAATAAAAATTCAATGTAAATATAAATTACATGCATTTACATTTTTCAAGTACACCAAGTATAAAAAATATAATAATAATAATAATGAACAAAACAAATTTCTATAAAATACAAAAAAACAGAGAAAAGTAGGAGTGAAGAAAGATAAATAAATCATTGTATGCAAGAAAAATATAAAGAAGAATATGGAACAAAAATCTAGATCAGAATCATATTGTTAGTTGTAATATAACATTGTGTAACATAATATAAAAGCACTCTTAACAATTCAAAGATTTATCAAGAGTGTAAGAAATTTTCGTTAATTAATGCATAACTTTTCTTGTATAAGTTGAATTTTATTAATTAAAAAAACGAAATCCTAATCTTATTTGTATAGCAGTGCTGGAAACAAATGAATATTATATTTACTTCGATTCTCTAATACTGTTTTTTTAATCAAACAGCATGATTGCAAGACCAGTTGTATAACAAACAAATTGTAACAAGAATTATAATTGCCTGAAAGTTTTCAAACAGATTTTAACAATTATTTCTATATAATAAACATAAGCTTCAAACATGATCACAAAGTAACACTGCAACTTCACAACAATTTAGTATTATTTACTGATTAAAAATCAACATAATTTTAACTGATAATTAGTTTGGTATACACATCCAAAATACAATTGCAATTATATATGTTTTATGGTGTAGGTAATGTACATAAGATTCTTTAAAGTATTGAAGATTTAATCTTATTGTCAAAGAAAACAATCCTGTGGATTTAAATCTTTTGATTTTTTTATAATCATAATATTACATTCACAATCTCTATTATTGTGTAATGGTCAATAGCAACCTCCTGCTCATTGAATGGTGTCTCTAAAAATGACATCTGTCCAATAATGAAAATTTGTATAAATTGCTTTTGTGTTCAAATAGACACTTATTCAAGGTTAATTACTTATGACTTATGGAGCAATGGTGTTATTATTTAAAATTTTGAAACCTATTATATTTTCAATCCAAGTAACACATATATAGTATAAACAAGAAATCATTGTTTTCTTTTGACCAAAAAATAGTATCTTGAGATGAATCAATAAATTAGCCATGAATTCTTTTTTTTACTTCACATCCAATTTCAACTAAATAAAATAAATCAAAGACGACTCTGTTTTAGTTTTTGATTCTTATGAACATATAATAATTATAAATAAAAATTAGTTTACAAAAATATTTTAGTCATCTTTTACTTTTTTTATTATAAAATTAAAAATTAAAAAAGCATGTATATCATGTAATTACTACAACCTTTACACATAATAGGACAAAGTTTTAATAAACGTGATTAAATAAATCATCAATGCATGATTTTATATGAAAAGGCATAATTCATTTAAAGAAATATGAAAGCACGTTATGTGAATTCAGGGTTATTTCTACAGAAATTGAGAGTTGATTAGAAATCACAAAATATACTTTTGAAACCAACTTATGAAATCGTGGACCATCTTCAATAAATATTGTTTTATTAACCAAGTGTTTCTGGGTATTATTTTTTAGCGCAGTTAAATCTTAAAATAGAGCAATCTACAGTTTGTATTGGAGGAGGAGAATGGACATACAAAAAATGTTCAAAGAATACTGCAAACAAGGATGAGCATGACAAACTTAAAATAATTAGAGAATATCACTCTTTTCTAAAAGAGTGAGGAGTTAATTCTCTTCAGAATCTATAGAATATGCTGTTTGATCCATGCATTGGCCACTTTTGAATACTAAATTTTAGGAAAATTGTGGTGTGTCAATAGCGTGCGTCTATGGGAGAGGCCCAATCTATTGGAAAGGGATTGGACCACAATACATTCTCCATGGAATTTTCCCCCCTATCCCATTCTCCTCGTCCAACACCCTCTTTATAGTTGACTTTGTCACCTCCTCCATATAAAAATATAGATATTTATTTGAATAATATTTATAAAAAACATTTTCATTTGTGGTTCTTATTCTTCAACCTCTACTTTCAGAAAGAACAAAACATTAAAACCCAATTTAGAAAGAATGTTTTTTGTATAATTGTATTGTATAATTTCAATCAAAACGTATAATATATTTATTTATAGAATCATTTTGTGTCCACTTGATAGTAATGGGTCATCCAATGTGCACATGGCCCAATCCCCCTGGATCCCATCCTTCTCAACCAAGAGTGTAGCGTACCAAGCCCTAATTATCCCGATATAGCAGTAGAGGACACGTGGATCCCAATGAGGGGTCTACCCTTATTACAGCAAGAGATATATGGTCACCGGATGAACGAGGTGTAGAGACTGGGAGGGTGGAAGAATCATCCACATAGTGGGGGTGTCATCCACGCATCGGGGGCAGATGCCCATGGGCTGTCGTGGGGACCACGAGGGGGAACGCCGGGCTCGCGCGTTCCCTGTGGGGTTTGAGTTCGTCTTGGAAGCAGCTCTTTGCTTGCCTTGGGTGGTTTCGCTTGCTTGTCTAGCTTGCTTTGCGTTTTGCTGCTCAAGCGCCCTTCATTATCGCCCTATCAGTCTCGTTCCGCTGCGTCGGGAGTGTGCTTCTATTCTCGCAATCCTCTGCTGTCGGCGTGCCCAAGCTAGCGTCTCAGCTTTCTGTGATGTGGGTGGAATCGTAGAGAGGTTTTTCGGGCCGAAACGTGAAAGAGAGAGTGCGGGAGAGAGGGAGAGAGAGAGAGTCTCGAGGTGGTTTGAGTCGGTTTGAAGTGGGTTGTGGTTTGTGGTGGTTGTGGAAGAAGAGGGAGAAACGAAAGGAGGGAGGGAGCGAGGGGACGGGGAGGCTTGTTTTGGGAATGATTGTGAAGACCAAGGCTGGCACGGATGCACACGAGTTCGCTTTGCACGGGGTTGTTGTCGTCCCTCACGTGGTGTTTGCAGCTAGGATGTCGGGAGGGGTCGATGTGTTGTGGAATGTTCCGCTCCTTGAGATTTGAGTGACCCTTACCGTCTGCCAGTGAGGCCGCTTGCAAACACCCGTATGGGGCGACGAAGCTCTGGTGTTGCTCAACATCACTAGGTTTTGGGACGACGCTCTGTGCTCTCTCTCTTCAGGTTACTGGTTGTTCGGAAGGTCGCAAGACTGCTCATGGTCGCGGTGATCCCGTTGTCATATTGGATTCAGCCTTTTTTGCTGCGCGTGGGGGCGCAGTAGAAAGGAGGAGTGGTCGGCTCTATCTCTTGGCGGCGTGTTTGACGCTATTGATGAAGAGGGTGAGAGCATTTCTACAACCTCGAGAATTGTTTGAGATTCTCTGGAGTTTCTGAGTTTCCTAAGAATTTCATGCCCATCTAGTAAAATTAACACTCTCACCATAATCCTTTGTCACAAGAGAGAGTTGGGAGGACTAGTTTTTGAGGCGATGTCTGGATTCTCAAGCTGATTGGTTTGAGTGTTCTCATACCAGACTGCTCTGATCCATAAAGGACTCTTTCCTCAATCTTTTCGGTTTTATTTCTTCCTTTCTGCATTTTTAGCTGCTAGTGACTCTTGCTCTCTCCCGTGAAAGGTTTCATTTTGTGTGAATTAGAAAGGAGTGCGGAGGAGCATGTGACATTCATGTCTTTGCATGTCATCGAGTGGTTCGTTCTCCTCCTTACGGTTGACGCATAATTCGCTTGAATTTCTCTGTTCCCCAGACTTCTCTCCCAAGATTCGCATCCGAAGGCTTCCTGAAACCACAGTGCGTATATTGAACTGGAACAATTCTCGTCCTCGGTTCCATCCTTGAGATTTTTTGCATCTAGAACAATTGCAGGAGGAGAAGGCCATTTTGCTAGCTTACAATGCAAGAGTCCAGTCCAGACAAATCCATGACTCTGTCAAGCTCTACTACCAACCATCCTGGCCCTGATTTGGCGCTCCATATCAGCCCACCAAATAGTAGCAGCGACGTACGACCAAAAGCCTCCTCATCGCAGTGTGTAAACCAAGATTTGCCCGAGCATATTCACGGCTTTGATCTCTGGAAGCAGCCTCCGAAGTCTACGACCTCGTGCACTGATAGTGAGAGCAATGTCTCTAGCCCTGTAAATGAGCGATCTTCTTATGCCGTCAATGGCATCGACAACTTGGGAGCATCCACCGTTCTGTGTCTGGCGAACCCTCAACCCTCTGATCCACCGTATTCAAAACAAGCTCCGCAGGGTATGGACTTTGGAGGCAGGGAAGAAGTCCAAGAAAATTTACTAGAAAGTCGGTATCTTCGCAATGAACCTGCTCATCCTTTTTTGCTGGACATGGATAGCAGATCGGATGCGAAACACATTAGTCCAGAATCAGACAGGACATCCTCGCCATCTGAACGGGTTCGTCATGACTTTCGGAGGATGTACACGGGCGAGATCCAAAATGATTTTTCGCGGAGGCTGACTGAGAACAGTATGGATAACCTTCACTTCCAGCCACGAGTGATTCCACCAGCTCCTCCTTATTCTGCCATTCATGAGCTTTCACTGGGTAGGTTGAGCGAGCCTGATGCACAAACCGACGCCTTTTTCAGAACTGACCTTTCAAAATTGGGAAATCATCACATGGGTGAACGGGAGCCTTGGCTGAGCCATTCGAACAACTATGGCTTCGAGGATGATGTTTCTCATCAGGTTGGGAAGGGTCTGTATACTTCGACGTTTCCTGGGAAGTTTCCAACTTTTTTCGGAAGTTGCGGGGCAAGCTATAATGCAGGACAGGAGGATATCTATGCGAACCTTGCTTTTCGTTCTCGCTTTCCGCCAAAGTCGCCCTGTAAGCGTTCGATTCGAGCTCCGAGGATGAGGTGGACTGTTGCACTGCATGATCAGTTTGTTCAAGCTGTGGAGCTTCTTGGTGGTCATGAAAGTAAGAGCAAATGGTTATGTTTCAAATCATATGTTTGTGGACATGTTTGCCAACTATCCTGCAGCTAATCGAAGCATTACTATCATTAAAATCCCCCCAAGCTTGCGATTTTATGAAGCTCAGACCTTACTGTAATTTATTTTCTGATTTTACATAGGGGCAACACCAAAATCTGTTCTGGAGCTTATGAGGCGGAAGGACCTTACTTTGGCTCATGTAAAGAGTCATTTGCAGGTTGGAATACTATCCTCACGTGTTCGTTGTTTTTTCTATAAATTTGTGATGTTTGTTTTATTGGCTCTTTGCTGTGTTTAGATGCTTACCTGGAATGCATCTGTTGTTATTTGGTCATTGCAGATGTATCGGACTGTGAAGACGACAGATAAATCAGGTTCCTCTCCAGGTTGAATTCCAAGTTCTGCTGGAGATGCACTTCACTATATCATTGCAATTTTTGCATGCCAAGTAGGAGCTGTTGCAATTGGATGCAAATTTTTTTCCAATTCTCTCTCTGCTGTTCCGTTGCTGTAGGGCCGGAAGACTTAGAGCACTCACCGTCTTCTGAGGCAAGATCCCCGACGGAGTCACTGCTTGTGAGCGATGGGATATCTAGATCAAGAAAGAGCATTCACGTGTCGAATTCTGGCGTGCACAGCTTGGAATTGGATAACTACCACAATCTAGATGACCGTCAAGACACGACTATGCCAAAGCATAACAAAGTATGGCTTCCAGAAATTCCTTCAAATTACAACCCAACCCAAAGAGGTGATTTGCCCGGGTCTCAATTATCTGATAGCTGAAATTCTTCTTGGTTTGAGCTTGTTATTGCTGTCGCAACTGGATACATTCGTCAACACGTTCAAGATGATGCTTCGGCTTTGCTGTAACGTACACCTCTATAAAAGAAAATTGTTGACTCTCTCTCTCTCTCTCTCTCTCTCTCTCTCTCTCACTGTCTATGTATATTGAATGTTGAACCGGTTCTCGTAAGTGAATGCTATTACTATCATTTGCCACTTCTGTGAATGGTTTTTAAACATACGTTGTGTGTGAACTTTGGTTTCCAACAGGTTGCTGGAAGTTTGGGACTCTCAGCTGCTAATGGGGACACTATAATGAACATTGTCATCTAGGAACTATGTTTACTGAGAGGTAGCTGTTTCCGTGCATGTCATACTATGTGTCGGATATATTTTCCATTGTATGGTTTTGGTGAAGTATGTTTCGGAGTGAGGTTCAATTTATCTGATCGTTCAGGTTTAGTAGGTGTAACAAGTAAAGGATTACACAGTCTAGATCCATTAAGTTTGCTTAGGGTTTGTGTATACATGACATGGTCCAATGTTAAGTGATGTAATGTTAAATGAAGTGAAGTGCAATGGTTTATAATTTCAACCCTGTTGTCTTTCAAGCATGGCCTTATGTAATGTAAAAGTCATTAAAAGATATGGATGCAATATGCGCAGTGTTGTGCCCCTTGGTTGTTTTCAAGATCAAACATGACAGGTCCGGTTAATTTATTGGTGGTTTCTTGTTTTTGGTTTGTTGTGACTGTCGTCTTTTTTGAGAATGAAATCGATCTAGATGATGATGTGGGCGTAAATTATCCAACTTAGCTGGGCTCGCAATAATCCTACATTCTTTCTTCTTTTCTTATATCCCTTCTTTCTTAAACTATTGTGGGAGGGCTAAACGCAGTGGAAAGGATTTTGTGAATACCTATATTTGGTGACGTTATAAAATGGGCGCTCAATAATGAGCCGCTCTACTACATTGACACCGGGGGGAACCTACGCGCTTTTTTGGACCAATGCAATCATGTCCCTGTTATACTATTTGGTACCCAAAATTCCAGTAAGGTTGCTCCTGCATCCGCCGGGACACAACAATTCAGCCAGAAATATCCAGAAGCAATCACTGGAAGCAATCAAGACACGCACCTCAGATATGCCGATTCTCGCATAAGCAATGAGCACGCAATGATCCGTGAGGAAAGCAGTTCCAGAGCTTCGCAAAGCACGTGGACCGCCTCATCCAGTAGGTTACCGCCCCCAGCTTCACCGTAATTGATTGGATTTCGGAGCAAAATCCACACGCGAGCTATTGGCTCCTGAAATAGTCTCCCTGAAAAAGCCCACCTGATTGCCTTGTTGCACAGACAAGCAGCCACGAGCCTTGACCTTGACGGAAAATCCGATGCAACCATCAACGCTATCACAGGTTGTGTCATTTCACTTTTTCCACTAAGCGGACTTGTGGCACCCACTTGTTCCCGGACTGACCTGCTCACAAGTGGTTGCATTGAGCACATGCTTTTAGAGCCTCTTCATATATTCAAGGGGATATGTTGTGAATGCATGTTAGTAGTAGTGGAAGTTCATCTAATTGTAAGAATTTGGGCTTAGTCAATTGCCTCGTGAGATATTTTGATTCAAAATGATAAAAATACATTGGTGTATAAAAGAAAAGAGAGAAGTGATATTACAAGTGGTGTTAAGAATCAAACTTAAGACTTCTATTATTACACTATTTAGAGGTCACATGTCAGACAAAAATATCTACTATGACATTAATCTACATGCATGAAATAAGAAATTGTTATAGCAAAGCACATTGCAAGTAGATTATTCTGAATAATACTCTTGTACAATGTCCCTTGCACATCAAAGAATTTACACCTTGCAAATGAAACTTGGATGCGTTTTATACACTTATACAAATTAAAAATAAAATAAAATAAATCACATTTAGACAAAGAATCATTGATAAATATTCAATAAATTATTAAATAATCATACTATCTAGTAGTTAAAATTGTGTTCTAATTCATGTTTTTTATACTCAATCCAAGTTTAAGTATATTAAGGATATGCTTTTTTATACATTGGTGATTCTTTAAACTTAAATATAATTAAAAAATATATCTTTTAATAATAATTATGGAAATAAAACCATATATATATATATATATATATATATATAATTTTAAAATAAAAAATCATATTCTTATACTAAGTTGAAAGAGATAATATTTATAATTATTCTTGTAGCATGTAAAAAATATGAATCTAAACAAAACTTAAAAGCCAACTTCCTCATGTATTACTAAAGAGGGAAGAAAGTAAAGAAAGAAGAAATAGTTATAAGACAAAAATGAACTAAAATGACTATTGCCAAATATAATAAGACTAGAGATTCTTGAACCAAGACTAAAATACAAGAAAGATATTGATAAGACTAAGGTTGGCCTCAATCTTACCTCCATATATATTAACTACAAAGAAGATTTTGTAGAAACTTCATAGGAACCATAAGGCTTGTTGTCCAAGTATCAAGTTATAAGTTGCTTTTGATTCAATTTTCTAAAAGTAAGCAACATGTAGGACAAGTTTCAATAGCTATGTGGCATATCTATAAAAGTCTAAGTATCTAATTTGCATGTAGAGAACTTCTTCAAAGTTCTTAAAGAAGATATTATCTTCTCACCATGTCTCTACTTTCTTCTATTTATTTTTATTTATTTTTATTTATTTAAATAATATGGATATTGGTTATATAATATAATATATTAAAAATAATAACCACCAAGTATATAACATCAAAAATTTGAAATTAAGATTAAAATACAAATAAAAAATGATTAAAAAATAGTCTTAATCTTGCTTTGATATATACTAGCTACTAAAAAGAACATGTAGAATTTTTCTAAGGGTTATGAAGCTTGTGATTTAAGTATTTAATTTCTAAAATTCCTTTATAGTAGCTTCTTAAAAATAAATTTTTTTTAAAAAAAAAATTTAAATCCATGTGGCATAGTTCAAAGAATTTACTTATCTACTTTGCATTTTAGAAATTTCTTAAATATTTCATAAAGAAGATATTATCTAACTAAGATATTTTTAGATACTTATATTTATTTTATTTTATATCTATTTACTTAAGTAGTATATGATAAGATATAATTATCTCCTTTTGAAGAAATAAACTTGATAAAAAGCAATCATACTTATTTATAAATTGATAAAGTTTAAAATCTCTTGAAAGGTGTATGCTACAAATTCTACTTTATGTTTTGTACAAAAATGGTTCATTAGTCTTTTGAGCCATTTGTAATGTCTTATATTTAAACAAAACAACTACCAAATTCTTTGATTGTTATTAAGATTTTTATAACTACCTTCAAATAACATATTTGAAATGCCATCAAATAAAGTATCTACCTCCAATAGTATCACCAAGCTTTAAGACTTTCATCTAAGCTTGTAGTATTAAATGCATTATAATTAAATATTTACTTGAAGAAAGATATGTCTTTTTTAAGGATCTTTATTTTAATTTTGATGCCATAAAGATTAAAAAAATATAATTATTTCATTTATTTATTTTTTAAATAATGATTCTTAAGATAAATTTATTAGTTTTCAAATCTCTATTTTATTTTATTTTTTAAAAAAACAAACGAAATTTTAAATATATGTAAAAAGATTTGATTCTTAAACTTTTTTAAAAGTATTTTATACCAAGAACCAAGATTATATTCAAAATTATTATCAAAGATTCAAAATAGATTATCAAAGATTTAAAGTATTTGAATATGAGATGGTGGATTTTTTTTTTTTTTTTTTTTTTTTTTTTTTTTTTGATATATTCACTATCTCATAAGCTTTCACGAGAGCAATGTAAAAATTATAATGGTTCTTTATTAATATTAATTATCACAATTAATATGAAATTATATTTATTAGTTTTTAATTAAATAAATACTTTAAATCTTTGATAATCTATTTTTTTATAGGATCATTTGGTTTTAATATTGCAATAAAGGAATTATATCTTATCATTGATTTTGAATAAAAGTTAATTTTTTTAATATAGATTTGCATTGGATTTTTATTTTTATTGAGTTTTTTAAGTTACTTCTTTTTTTCATATAAAGTTTTGATATTCTACTTTCTAAATCTTATATAATTAGCTTATTAACTTTTAAAAAATAAAAAGTATCAAATTATAGATGATATTTATAATTAAAAAATAATAATATTCATTAAGAATAATATATTTTATTATTATATAAAATTCTATTAGTTATAAGAAAATTGGCCATTTTTTTAACAAAAATTAATGATATATTATAAAAATTATTTTAATAATAAATTAACAATTTTATTTTACCTAAAAATTTGAAGATAAAAAATTGATAAAAACTTAATATCACTTTTAATATCTTAAAAAAAAAAAAAATTGAAAACCTTAATACAAAGAGATGTTGTTAATTAAATATTATATTGATACAAAGTTCATAATATTCATTGATATCTTTTTAAGATAATTGAGTTGTTTCTTAATTAGTAAAAAATTTATATATGATACAAAATATATTATTTTATTTAGATGATCTATTATGACAATAATATATATATATATATATATATATATATATATATATATATATTTAAAATATTTATAATAAAATTTTATAAATTTATATAATTGTAGTTGATTTTGAATAAAAAATATCAAAAAGGTCTATACAATTCATAATATAGAGTCTTTATATTTAAAAAAAATCATAAGATTTAAATTTTTAATTATTCTATACATATTTTTGATTATTTATTTATTTATTTATTATATTATCCACATGAACAACTTCAATTTATAGCTACAATTGCATTGTTTAGCCAATCTTTGTAGTACCTTAAAATAACTCTTATTGAATAGAATGTCATTACATATATTATATTCAAGGATTTTCAATATTTCCTCTTTTCTTTTATTAAAATATTCTTCAATGTTCAAAACCAAAATGATCTAATTTTTTTCAATTTTTTACTAAATATAATCAATGCTAATACAACAAAGATCTTTAGATCTACACATGCACGTAAGCCAAAATTTTATTAATATAAATATTTTAAATAAACTTACCATCTTTACAAATTATAGATCATCTTGGCTTGAGGATATTAATGTTGGTGCTTGCACTTTGACTTTGAATCATTTGCCACTATCAATAACCTCCTAATTTTAGCATCTAATCTACTATAATCTTTGAAGAATTAAGTTCTTACAACTAATAGAGGGAGAATCCAATCCTTTTTTGCTTAGCACCCCACAAGCTTACTAATTAGTTATTACAAAATTTTATTTAAATTCAATTGTATTCAGTTGTTACTAATTAGTTGTTACTAATTGATTCAATTCAAAATCTAAAATTATCTACTTGACACATGTATGCTAAATCTTTTATTATATAAAATTTATCATATAAGAATACTTTTTATTTTTTTAAAATAAAAAATAAAATATTTAATTGAAAAAATTCTAAAAAATTCCAAAAAAAAAAAAAAAAACAGCCTTTAAAGAACACTTTTTTAGTTTATAACAAACAATCATCTCCATTGTAGCTACCACCTTCTAATTTCTACATTCTCCTTTGATGTACTAAAATATTTTAGTTGATATCTTAAAATCTTTGATTTGATACTTTATATTCTTTGAATTGATAAAATGCAATCATTAATTTGATATCCTAATATTTTTTAGTTAATATCTATGAATTTTTGAGTTAATATTTCTTAATTGACACCTTAGAATCTTTGAAATCATACCTTATTAAGACCCCTTTTGTCTAAAATTTTTTGAACTAATTCTTTCTATTTCTCTTCTATATAATATTTAATTTATAAATTAGTATTTTCAACCTTCTTTTTATATAATTTAATTATTAATAAATATCTTTTTCTTAAATAATTTTTATTATAAATAAAATTATAATATTTACTTTATAAATATATATATACATAATTTATTATTTTAAATAAAAAATATATATTTTTTATTTTTTATATAATAAAATATTTATATTATAATAATATTAGATTATAAATATATATATATATATATATATATATATTTATATAATTATATATTTTTATAATTGATCTAATAAAGAAATAGAATTCTAATTTGATCTTAAATTAGACAAAGATGTCTATATATTAGTGACTTCATATAAAAAAAGTTTTTTCAATTAGATTATATTACATTATTTTGTAATTATGTATTAAATCAAAGTCTAATCTTAAAAAGTCTAAAAATTATATATGCTAGGGACATATACTTTGGAAGTTCACAAAACCTTTTAGAACATTCTAGAGGTTTCTGAGTTAATGAAAGTTGATTGAAAAGCTTCCTAGTTGATAAAAGTAGTTCAAGAAGCTTCATAGTTAGTAGAAAGAGCTTGAGAAGCTTCCAAGTTAAATAAGCTACTCAAGAAGCTTCTTAGTTTGATGGAAGCTAATCAAGAAGCTTTTTGGTTTGATGGAAGCTACTCAAGAAGCATCTTAGATATGAATTAATATGGAAGTCAAGGTTGAAAAATTCTTCAATCTTGACAATGCATCTTTTAAATTCTAGCTCATCTTTCTTGATATTTTTTGTATATTCATTTGATTAATTTAAGTTCTTGTTGGTTTCTACTTAAAATCTATTTCTAATTCAAATCACTTGCTCTAAATTCTTGTATCTTTTATAATTTATCAAGATTGCCCTCATCTTTAATATCATAATTTGATCCTTCTTGTTAGAAAGTGAATTATTTCTCTTCTTGAAAGTATATCAGTGTTTTAAAAGGTGTGGATTATCCTCTTCTAAGCTAATATTTTTTGTATTATATTATTAGAGCTTTATCCTTCTTATAAGAGAGTAGATCATCATTCTCTTTAAAAGTTTTAAAACATCTCACAGGTTGTCGATTACCTTCCTCTAAACTGATATTTTTTTCTTATAGATTCATTTTTTCTTTCTCTTAGAATGACTGGAAGTTAAGACATTAGTATGACCAAATCTTCCAAGTCCAAGTTAAACACTATTATAAGTGCTCTTACTAATCTATCTACTAGGATTGTAAAGATTGAAGGATTTGTTATAAAACTTCATAACAACACAATATCTGGAGTAGCACAAATTACACTACATCTACTTTCAACTTCTGTACTTCAGGATGCACTAATATCTATACTGCACTAAAAAAATCTACCTATTCAACAATGTAAAGAGTCTCAAGTTAGTCTCCCAAAGAAATATAATGATATACGTTCAAAGTTTCGAAGGTTTCTCAACCAAATTTAATTGATAATGGTTCTACAACTTGATACTTATCCAATAGAAGAATTACAAGTTGGATTAGTTGGCATCGTGCTTATTGAATAAGCATTATTTTGGTTTATTTCTTTGTTTAAAAAAATATTACTAAATTTAAGCAACATTGAAGTTTTTATGGAAGCATTTACAGAAGCATTTAGAAAACACAACAAGGCTCATTGAACAACAACAAGATTTGAGCATTGCATCAAAAGGCGCACTCTACATCAATCTATGCATTTGACTTTAGATAACTAGTATGTAATATCAATTGGGACAAAGAAGCCTTAATGAGTCAATTCTATTGGAGATTAAGAGACAATGTGAAGGATTTATAATTATTCCTTCTGGATCCACAATCATTCAATGAAGCCATTAGCTAAGTTGTGAAATACGATAATCAATTATTTCAACATCATTAAGATCAATGTTTATGGGCTTTAACAAGACAATACGCAATCTGACATATTCTTACTACATAGGCAAGTATTTTAAATTCACATTCAAAAATAGAAGATATGTAACTTAATATAATATATTTTAAATCTTTTAATCTACAAAAAAAAAAAAAAAACAGATAGAAGAAGACCTATGCTTGTATTATATCAAAGAAAGCCATAAGGTTGACAATTGTCTAAAAAAACAAAATCAATGCATCACCAAAATCAAAAATATAATCATTCAGGAAAACGAAGATGTTTAGCCACGATAGAGACTATGCAACTAGACAATTTAACATTACAAGATTATTCAGATTCCTCTCTTTTTGCTCAATTTGCTCATTGCTTTACAATTCTTTTGTGTCTTGGCTCTCATAAGCTTTAGATGATTGCCTTGTTGGATTTGAAGGCATCCGCTTATTTTTTAGATAAAGTATTTGTTAAGCTTTATAAAATTCCTCTAATATAGAACTTGTCTATACAGAGTTAATAGATGAACGGCCTTTATCTTCTAGTAGCATCACCCATGAAACAACACCTATAGAAGTGTCATTTGAAAACCAAGCAACTATGCGATAAGTTGGATTATTGGAGATTAAGACCATTTTTCATCCAGAAGCAAATTAATCTAGTTGTATATTGCTTGAAACTACTATCTTTTATAAAAATACATCCAATTTTTCATGTTTCTCTTTTAGAGCCTTATAGAGAGTCATATATTCCAAAAAAGTACAACAATTGGTATCTAATATTGAAATAAAATATCATGAAGAATATGAGGTTAAAAAGATGTTGGATTCATGACAAAGGTGGAATAAATTAGAATATCTTGTTCATTGGCATCGCTATGATATTAATGAGCGCATATAGA
The DNA here is from genome assembly GCA_036785485.1 of Physcomitrellopsis africana. Lineage (NCBI taxonomy): Eukaryota > Viridiplantae > Streptophyta > Bryopsida > Funariales > Funariaceae > Physcomitrellopsis > Physcomitrellopsis africana. Next base: position 77,707 of record JAWRVF010000859.1, read on the forward strand.
AATTGATAGAAAAATCTTGCCAATACGCCTCAAAAGGTACAAGAATTTCATCGACTCTATTTCCACAAATTCAAATGTGTTTGATAATAATTTCTTGGTGAAGATTGGATCTAGGGAATATTTATAAGAAAGAAAGAGTTAAATTAAAATCTTCATTAGTATATAGTCATTTATTTTAAGATGAAATAGAGTGATAAAAACAAGTCAATTATCATGTCCAACTTTTAAATGTTGAGAGATCTAGCAGAATAAGATTTAGAAGATTCATTTGCTATACAAACTTTGAACAAACTAGTATAATTTTCAAGGCTTTCAATTGAGCAAAGTGAGGATGATACATTTCAGTACTAAGTACAAGCATAATTAGAGCCATTAGAAGCAACATTCAACCTTGCAAGTCTCAATTTCAATGCTTGAGCTTTAATGATATTACTTGAGCTTAGAAAAGTGAATTCTTTTAAACTTGAGATTTTGTTTGGAAGATGTTTTGAAGGCAACAATAAATATTAGATCCTTGCATGGGATGTTTCATTAATAGAGGTACTAGTTCAACACTATAGACAATTTTTTTGAGGATCAATAGAATTTATTATCTAAAAATAAAAAATAAAATATAACTTCATTAATGCAGCGTATTCTTGATTTTTTATATATGTAGAAAGATTTTTGAAAGTATGAGCTTCTCTTAGAACATGTCACTAGAGAAAGAAGTGATGTTAGAAACATATACTTTGGAAGTTCACAAAATCTTTTAGAACATTCTAAAAATTCTTGAGTTAGTGAAAGTCAGTTGAGAAGCTTCCTAGTTGATAAAAGTAAGATAAGAAGCTTTGTAGTCAGTGGAGAGAGCTCAAGAAGCTTCCAAGTTGATAGAATGAGCTTGAAAAGCTTCCTATCTAGTAGAAGCTACTTGAGAAGCTTCTTAGTTTGATGGAAGCTGCTTAAAAAGCGTCCTAGATAGAGATATATATGAGAGTTGAGGCTAAAGAATTCTTCAGTCTTGATAATACATCTTTTAGAGTTTTAATTCACCTTTCTTGTTATTGTTTGTATATTCATCTAGTCGATTCAAATTTTTATTGATTTTTATTTGAAACCTATTTTTAATTTAAGTCTATTGCTTTATATTTTCATATCTTTGACAATATAGATTCTAATTAGTATTTGGTTTTATTACCATTTTATAAGAGATGCTTATTATAAATTATTTTTATTTCAAATTTAATAAATTATATCATGAATTCATCATTTATACATCAATAATATTTTTGGAGGTTAAATAATAACTTAAAATTCTAAGAATTGATACCCATAGGGAACCTGTTGTAAACCTAGATTGAAATCAATTCCTAAGATACAAAACCACATGCCCATGGTAGATAGAAAGTTCTTTGATAGATCAAAGAATAAACTTTGAAAACAAACATTAGAAGTTTTTTTTGAGCATTAATTTTGAATGATTTGAATAGATATTGACTTTATAAGAACTTTGAAAAGTCAAGGTTGATTTGGATGACTTTGATTTTTGTGAAATAAAAAGGGGTTTATATTTTAGAATATTTTGTGAATTTAGTCCTAGATTTATAAGTGAAATTTTGTAGATTTTTGATTGTAGTTGCATTGAATAAATGCTATAAATTTGAGCTTGATCTAACAGTTTGATTGAAGGTTATTGAAGTTTAAGTAGGTAGGAATCTAATTAGATTTTAAAGATTAGTGAGGATTGCTAGAATATTTAGTAATCTATCAATTAGATTGAAATAAAAACTATTTATATGGATATTAGATTTGATTTTTTTTATCTATTTGTGAATTTTGGAAACAATTAAATAGTGAAAAAAAAAAGATATTGGCGCTAAGAGATTGGCATCAAGATTGGAAAAGAAAGCTGGCCTACATCCAAGCAGAGTTTTGGATTTATCTTTTATTTAGTGAGTTGGATCTTTTTCAATTTTTTTGTACATATTGCCTACTTAGTTGTTAAAAGGTTTATAAATTTTGAATCAAAATTGAGAATTCAATCATTAGCTATTGATATTTCAATATGTTATAGGATTTATAAAGATTTGATTAGGACTTGGTTAGAATTCATTAGAATTTCATAAAGGTTTGTTTAGGATTTAGGATTTTATTGAGATTTGACTAGAATTTGATTATGATTTGATTAGGATTTGATTAAAATTTGATTTGATTAGGATTTGATTATGATTATGATTTTTACTATTTAAAAAATATTTTTATTTTAATATATTTTTTTAAATATTTTTATATTAATATTTCTTTATGATTTTTTTAAAAGTTTTTAAGGATTTTTTTGTATTTTTTTCTTAATAAATAATTAAAAATATAATTAATATTTTTTAATACTTGTGTATATTTATTAATCTATAATTAAAATTTATATATAATTCTATTAGAAGTGTTAGGACTTCTTACAATTTTTTTTTAATCTTCCACAGCTATATGGTTGGTGTCAAATACATGAGAATATAGGATAAGAGACTTGAATTAGAAAAAGGTTTTAAGAAGAAATCAACAAAGACTTAAACTATCTAAATGAGTACATGAACAATACCAAGAAAGGTGAGCTAAAACTCTAAGAGATGTATTGTTAAGATTGAAGAATTTTTCAGCCTTAACTTCCATATGTATTCTTGTATAAGAAGCTTCTTGAGTGGCATCTATCAAACTAAGAAGCTTCTTGAATAGCTTCTACCAACTTGAAAACTTCTTGAGCTCCTTTTATTAACTATAAGCTTTTTAAGCTACTTTCACCAACTAGGAAGCTTTTCAATTGATTTTTACTAATTAAAAAACCTCTAAAATATTCTAGAAGGCTTTTTAAACTTTCAAAGTATATGTTTGTAATATCCGGTGCATTCTCAAGTAAGACTTCACATAATACAACATATTTGATAAATTTGATGTGAAAAGCTTGAGGTGGAAGATAATTAGATTTTTGATTTATTTGAATTATAAACAAAGAAGATAAGAGAATGGAAGGAGGAGCTATAGGTAATACTTCAAGTGGAGCTACAAGTAGAAGTATTACTGGAAGATAAAATATGCATTTTGATTGTAATTCTGCAAGCATGTTTAAAACATTTGCTTTATTCATACAACAACAATAAATTAAAGTTCACAAAGAAGGTATGGCAAATAAAACATTATAAGCAATTGTGAATAAGATTGATTAATTTAAAGGGAAGAATATTACAAAATATTTAAAGTGTTATATAAAAAAAATAGAATTGAAGCATATTTTCAAAAAAAAGATGGTTCAAATATTTGAATTGGCTACTATAGTAGAGATAGAAAATCATGTGAAATCTATTATAGGACATTTTAGAGATTCATGGGAAATTTTTTTTTAAACATTGGAAGATGAGTATTTTTTAAAAGATAGAGATTGGATTACAAAAAGGTCATTTTTTGAATAGATTAAAAGGCCTAAGAAAGATCTTTAAGTAACAAAATTATTTAGGGAGTTTGAAAGAAAATATTTTCATTTAGTTAAAAAAATTTTATATATGAGGAGAAAGTAGAGAATATTTCTACAAAAAAGAAGGAAATAATAAAAAAAAAAAAAAAAGAGAAAGATTCCTACTTATAAATTACAATTAGATATTAAGGTTACTACAAATTTGAAGAAAATACTAAAAGAATGGATTTTAGGAGGAAAGGTTGAATTTGCAATTGGTAAAATTCTAAGGATTACAAAGCATTAATTTTATAAAGTTATTATTGACATAATAAAAAAAAAATGGCAATCTATTTGAAATATTATGACATCAAATATACAAGCAATAAAGGCAATGAGAAATAGTATAGATGCAAAAGTTGAAATACAAGTTTTAGGAGATGTTTTATAAATTGGACTTATAAAAGAAAGAAATCGGATTCAATCATTTAGTCATTATTCTTGAAATCATTTGACAAGGGCTGTTACAAAAAAATTAGTAAAATTAGGAGAATTAAAATAATCAATTATAGCATTAATTGATCATGGTTTTGAAATCAATTTGATATCAAAGGAGCTGTATAAAAAATAAAAATGGCCAATTAATATCAAACATGAACAGATAATAAAATCAGCAAATAATTCAAAGAAAGCTTTATATGGGGCTTGTCCAAATACCAAGGTGATAATAGGAGATGTTATTTATGAATAATATTTCTTTGTACAAGATATGTTTATATATCCTATTATATTGGAACAACCATATATTACTACTATACAAATAGAAACAAAGATTATTGATGATGGTTCAACTTATATAAGAATAAGAAGCCAAGATGGGATGAAAGCAATTCAATTTTTAATTGTTTGTACCAATCATGAAAAAAATTGTGATAAGTTGAAAAAGAATCTATTATTAAATGAGAATTTTAAAGACCTTGAGGATTTTTATTGCACACCATTGTAAAGTAGGATTGAATGGATTAGAGAAAAAAATGCTTCTGCTTAGTTTAAAAGAGAAGATATTATCTACTAGACTTATTAAATTGAGATAAGATTGTATACTATCTTTTAAGATGATTGACTAGATGAAAAGAATGGACAAATATTATATTTAAAATATAGAACAAATCTTGAAAAAAAATGGAAATATGATTGAAAATGAATTTATTTTAGGAGCATTTGAAGAAGTAGGATTTTTAAATATTATGGAAGAATTAAATTATTTGTTATAGTATAGATTACAAAGAAAGAATATAATTGCTAATGTATGTTTTAAAGAATTTTATGATAAAAGTCAAAGATTCATAAAAAATTTAAATTGCCAAAAGATATATATTAAAATTAAGTATAAATTAGTGGCAAAAAAAGTTAAACCAATGGCTTTGCCATTATCATTTGATTGTAAAGAAAGCCATTGGATGAGAGAGCACCTACACAATCAAATTAAAGGGATCCTAAGAAGATAGGGTATGAATTTACGGATGCTACATTAAATGGATTAAAAGTTGGATGTGATGGATTTTTGATATTATGCAAAAAAAAAAAATATTTTAGAGATATGCTTTTACAACATGGAAAGGCTTTTGCATTTGAAACACATGAAATTAGATGTATTGATCTATATATTGTAGCACCTATAGTTATTTTTACTATTCTTTATGAACTATGGAATTTGTGATCAATTTTAATATAAAGTGCATATTTATTCAAGTTAATAAATTTATTTAATAAAAAGATTAAAATAAAAATCTTAGAACCATCTATAGCACCTTATTCTAATTAATGGTTTATAATACCAAAAAAAAATAGAACAAATAAATTTATATAAGACATACAATCTATAAATAAAATAACTATTAAAAATATGGATTTAAGTCTAGTTATGGATGAATTTGTAGAAGCATTTATTGGAAGAAAAATCTATTCAATGGATGATTTTAATTCAAGAAATGATCAATTTCAATTGGCATTACAAAGTAGAGATTTAATTATTATGAAGATTCTATTAGATTTAATAAGAATGTATACATTACCTCAAAGAGCTACAAATTTAGTAGCTCATATGATGAATGGAATGAATAAAGTGTAGAAAGAATTTATACCAAAAAAACTATGCCATTCTTAAATAATGTTTCAATCAAAAGATGTGTAGAAGAAAAAAAACAAATGAGACATTGGATAAAAAAGGTTGTGAAAATTTTATTGCAAATCATATTAAGGATTGTGAAAAAGAATTATTACAATTAGAAGAGGTATATTTGATCTTGTCAGGTACTAAATCTATGTTTGGAATAAATAAGATATTTATTGATGGATATATATATAGATCATATGGACATAAGCCAAGTATTAAAAAGGTTGATATTATTAAAAAGATGAAAGAATATACAAATATAATGAAAGTCAAAAGATTTTTTGAAGCATGTATTTTCTATTATATATGAATACCTCATTTTATATATGTGCCAAATCCATTGTATGAGTTGCTAAGAAAGAATAAAAAATTTCAGTGGAAAAAAGAACAAAGAAAAGCTATGAAAAAATTGAAAGAACTTCTTTCTTTGACTTCAACTTCAAAGAAAATAAATTATGAATGTAAAAGGCTAGTGATATTAACAATTGATGCAAGTCCAATTAAAATAAGTTGAACAATTGGACAAGATGATGAACAAGGAAATAGATATGTAGTAAGATTTGGAACAAAGATTTTGAATATTAGATAAAGAACATATACACAAGTTAAAAAAAAATTATAAGATATAGTAATAGCTATAAAAAATAAAAAAGAATACTTCATTGGTATATCAATAGTTATAAAAATATATTATCTATCTTTATTGGATATGATTACAAGTTGTTCAACTCTTGATATTGCTATGTTAAGATGGATAGTATATATCAAATCTATGAATCTAAAGTTTAATCATATTACAGAGAGAGATAATTCAATTGCAAATATGCTATTAAGAGTAAGGTATTATGATAAAAAAGATATGATTGATTTGGAAGATGATATGGGTTCAAATTTTTATACTAATATATTATCAAAAGAAGAAGGTATATATTTGAATATACCATTGGAATTTTTTTAAGAGATTTATATAAAGGTGAATGGAGAGATGTTAGAAAGTATCTAAGTATATTAAAGCAACAAGAAGATTAGACAAATGAAAAATTGAAAAAAATCCATAGGAAAATCTATGGATATTTTTTATATGATGGATATTTATTGAAATATTTAAAGAAAAGAAGAAAAATACCACAATGAATGATATGTGATTTAAAAGCTTAGTAAAAGATTATTAAGGAATTCTATGAGAGTTTGTAGGTAGGACATAGAAGAATATTAGCAGGTTTTAATAAATTGAACAAGAAGTATTGGACGAAAGACATGTATAAAGATGTGGTTGATTTTATAAGATCATATGAAATTTATCAACTTTATTCTAATATTCAACATTAAGATGAATTACATCCAACTTATCTTCTAACACTATATTAGAAGTGCATAGTAGATTTAGTAGCGATACATATGGGATTTAGACAAATAAAATATTTGATACTTGCACGTGAAGATCTATCAAATATGATTGAAGAATGAGTATTAAGAATAAATAATATTAAAAATATATGTCAATTTCTCTTAGAAAATATCATTTGTCGCTATAGTTTTATTAAAAAAATCACTATAGATAAAGATGAATTAGATGTAAAAGAAGCAAAAGAACTCTTTGATAGAATGGAAATTAAACTTTTTTTGATAAGAATATATAATCTAGAAGATAATGAAAAGATTCAACATGGATATTCACTTATTATTAAGGCATTAGTAAAATTATGCAATGGCAAAGTACATTAATAGCCAAGGCTACTACCATTTGCATTATGGACAAATCACACAATTTATAGTATGGTGATTGGTTAAATGCCTTTTGAATTAATATATGGACAAAAGTCAATTATATTGATAGAAAAAATAGTACCTATATGGAAAATATTTCCTTAGAAAGATGATCTTAATAGAAAGGAGCTTTTAGTATTACAAATTTAATGATTAGAAAGAAAACCTAAGAATATTGAAATAGCAATTGAAAGGTTGAAAGAAGCAAGAAAAGAGAATAAAGAAAGATTTAATAAAACACATTGACTACGGCTTATAAAAAGAGAAGAATATAATTGGATCTTAATCTATGACAATAATTTGGATAATCAATATAATATATTACAAAAAAAATTTAAGCATTAATTTAAACCATATGTTGTGATAGAAATCTATAACAATAGAATATATTAATTATAAAAATTTAATGGAATAAAATTAAAGTCACATATAATAGACAAGTCAATCAAGTTATTCAAATAAAGAAGAATATACACATATTTTGATGAAGAACAAAATCTATTAAGATATTGAAATGAGAGAGGAAGAACAAAGTGAACATCAAGAATATGACCAAGATGAAGAGCATCATACATTAATATATTAAAGAATATTTGGTGCATGCCCGAAGATGCATAGGTTTAGGGGGAATGAATATTGTGTAGTAATATGACCATTAGGTGAAAGAAGAATGAAATAATTATATTATAGAAAAATTCAAATAAAAATATTATAGTAAATCATCTTTAAAATATAGATAATAGACAAAGAGGTAGTAAAAATAAAACAATGCTAATACTACCTTCTTATAGAAGAGGCTTCTACTTACTTTGTATGGCCATAAATAAAATAAAATAAAGTAGATTATATATATATATATATATATATATATATATATATATATATATATTTATATATATAAGCATCTTTAAAAAAATTAATAATATTAGCAAAATTTGCCTCAAAATTCTAAGAATTGATATCCAGAGGGAACCGATTGTGAATTTAGGTTGAAATCAAATCCTAAGGCATAAAATTATATGCCTATAGGAAATTGAGAGTTCTTTAGCAGATCAAAGAATAGAATTTCAAAGAAGGCATCAAGATTGGAAAAGAAGGATGGCTTAAATCCAAACAGAGTTTAAGATTTATCTTTTATTTAGTGAGTTGGATCTTCTTCAAAAAATTTGTATATGTTGCCAACTTAATTATTAAAAGGTGTATAAATTTTGAGTCAAAATTGATAGTTCAATCATTAGCTATTGAAATTTCAATCTATTACAAGATTTATTAGGATTTGATTAGGATTTGATTAGAATGGATTAGGATTTCATAAGGATTTATTTAGGATTTAGGATTTTATTAAAGTTTGACTAGTATTTGACTAAGATTTGATTAGAATTTGATTAGAAATTGATTAAAATTTAATCAATATTTAATTATAATTTCTACTTTTAATATTTAAAAAATATTTTTATTTTAATATTTTTTTATAGATTTTTATATTAATATTTTTTTATGGCTTTTTTATTATTTTTTAATGTCTTTTTTATTATTTTTTATGACTTCTTTAGAAGTTCTTTAAGATTTCTTTGTGTTTTTTTAATAATTAATTAAAAATATAATTAAACTTTTTTAATACTTGAACATATTTATTAATCTATAATTATAATTTATATATAATTCTATTAAAGATATTAGGACTTATTGTTGTAATTTTTTTTTTATCTTCCATAGCTAGGTGCTCGATGCATTCTATTATGGACATAAGATTTATTCTAATAATTATCTAGTTAATATACATAAGTAGAAGTAGATAAAAATAGATTAATTTGATAATATCTTATAGACAAGCTTCCTAGAAGCTTTATAGATGTGGATTCACCTTTATACATGTCTATAGGTAATTGGTAGGTTAAAAACTTGGCTAACAAGCTAGCCACGTATTGCACATGTTGGTAGCTTGTGGAACAAGTTAAGTACATGGCGTACATGTAGAAAACTTGGCCAACAATCTAGCCATGTGTCGCACATGTTGGTAGCTTATAGAACAAACTAAATACATGACGCACATATTATTAGCTTGTAGAACAAACTAAGTACGTTACGCACATGTAAGAAACTTGTCTTACAAGTTTGACAAGTGTCTTGCAAATTGGACACATTGTCGTGAAATAAATACATCCATGTATAGAAACCTTGTTTAACTTTCTTTTCTTTAAAATTTTATTAAATTCTTTCTTTCTTCTTATCAATCTAGGTTTTTTTTATATAGTTTTGAGAAAAATTTCTCACTTTTTTTTTCCTCTCTAAAAAAAAAATTTTTTGTCTAAATTTTATTTTATCTTTAATCTTAACTTTAACTTTGATTTAGCCTTAAAAACTTCTTTTATTTCTTTAATTTTTTTTCAATCTTAAGTTTTAGTAGATTTAGGGTTATATTTATAGATATAAGGAGTTTTGACTTTGAGGTTGAATTTAAGATTTTATTAAGGATAAATAGAGGTTTGGATATCAATAGTTGGCTGCCATTAATAGTACTCACTTGGAGGATTAGATTTGGTGTTTTTATAACTTTAAACTATTAGTTGTTGACTTAGACTTTGAAGACCTTGGATACGACTTCTTTGATGAGCTTGGAAGAAAAGAAGACGGGGATTTTTGGCAAGTCCAAAGAGGTATTTGAAGAGCGTTTCTTCTTGATATGAATTTAGATAGTAGAAATACATGATTTAGAGCTTAGATAAGAGAGTTATGTTTGTTTGAACTTAGGCTACTAATATGATACCTACTATCACTTTTCTAGGTATATTAGGAGTTTTAAGATACTAGCAAGAAATCAAGAAATTGGATTAGAAATTAGATTTTAAGCTTAATATTTTATATCCAAGAATTGATAGAAATGAGTCCAAAATTAATGAAATATGGCTAGTTAAAACTAGCAAACTAAACTAGGATTTTGAAGAAGTTAGATAAATAGAAGGGTTTACTTTAAGCTAAAACTTGAGTTTCAAGATGAATTTGAAGTTTATTTTTTGTGTACACATTACTTATACTGTAAAGAGTCTATGTCTAAAATCTCATATCAATTGAGACTTTGATTAGAGAGAAATGATAAATTTTATTCTCGGGTGTCTAAGGTTTTGACTTTTGAAAGTACCAGATAAGGATTTGGTGATACCAGTTGATTGGCAACGAATTTGGATTGGAAATTTTGTGTGATGATGATTAAATATGTAAGTTTTATGCTCTCAATTTTTAAGCTTATTTGAATGGCTGGATCTCAAAATATGAATTTTCAAGTTTCTAATTTGAATTTGACTTTCAAAAGTATCTACCAAGGATTTGGTGATACTAGTCGTTTAGCAATGAATTTGGAGAGGAAATTTTGTATGATGATGATCAAAGATGTAAGTTTTATGCTCTCAAATTTTGAACTTATTTGAATTGTTGGATGTAGATTTATAAATTTTCAAGCTTCTAGTTTGTTGATTTATTACACATATGATTTTGTAATTACAAAAAGAGAAAATTAAGAAGGTTTGTGCATATTGGATCCAACTTGATTGTAAAGAAGGACCTTGCGTCTATCCAAAGCGGACTTTTGCCACAACAATGTGTTGGATGTCCAATAGAATGCCGCCACGTAGCTCTCAAGTAGATAGTATATATAAAGATAAGAATGAAATCTTCTTCATTCTTATCAACTCTTTTTTTTCTTCTAGTCTAGTTCAAGAGTCATTATATTTTCTAGTCTTTGGCAATAGCCATTCTAGTTTCTTTTTTAATATATATATTCTCTCATTTTTATTTCGTCATTTTTTTTTGGCATAGATTTCACTAATTTGCGCATCTTTTTTCAATTCATGTCCTTGATAAATTGACAAAAATATACATATAATATTAGAGCTTTGTCTTCTCTTGATTGAAAGTGGATTATCTCTTCTTCTTGATAAGGCATAAGTATATTAGAAGTTGTGGATTATCCACTTCTAAACTGATATTGTTCTTAGAATTTTTTTCTTTAGTGTTCTATTTTGCATTTCTTGAGTAAGAGTAGATGCCTTCCTTTCTATTGTATTATCATAGCAAAGCTTATTGAAATGAAGAATGCAATGGCACAAATGCAAGAATAAATGAAAGAATTAATATTTGTAATGCATTAATTTAATATATCGCTGTAAGAAACAACAAGATTAGCAAGAAGTAAAGATATAGAGATGATTGAAGTTGCTTCAATATTTATACCAAATTATACTAATTTACCTATGATGGAACATTGTTTGAGCATCAAAAAACCAAAAAATAATTTGCTTAAGAAGTTTGATGGTACAAGATCTAAATTTTGAGGATTTATCAATTAAATACAACTGGTAATTGAACTTCAACCTCAAAGTTATCCAATTCAAGGATCACAAGTGAAGTTTATTAGGATATTACTTTCAAGTTTTGTATTATTGTAGTTTTCATCTTTTCTTGTACAACGTGATTCAATATTGGATAATTTGGAAGCACTTTTAGGAAAATTTTGATTTACATATAAAAAACATGATACAATTTGTGTTACAACCAATAAGATTTGTATCTTGCAATAAGACAATAGATTAGTGGTATCATATACTTCACAATTTTGACAACTAATAATTGATATCAAATGGAATGATGTTGCACATATTAGCCAATTTCTCTATGCATTACAATATGAGGTAAAGCAATTGATGTTCAACTTATCCAATTCTCAGATATTGAGTTAAGCAATTGATATTGTTGGAAAGTGTGACAATCATTTTTTTGAATTTTGATCTGAAAATTGCACAAAGGAGCCTTAATATTATTATAATATAATGACCATATCAACATCTTTTTAATACGTATATTTAGAAGTAGAAGACATGCAAATTGATGTGATATATTTTAAACTTCTTACTAATTAAAAAAAGACTCGTTGTTGTCAAGAAAGATTATACTTATATTATGGAGAACCTAATTACATTGTTCAATATTATTCAAAGAAATGACGCAACTACAAAATAAGAATTACAACTGTTAAAGAAAGCAATATGTCTGAAAATAAATTTGTTTGGTTACAATAAGGACCATGTAGTTGGAATCTTCTACATATCTTTATAAAGGTCCTATTCTTTCTTTAGAACCTTCTCTTTATTTTATAATAGATGTCTATTTGGAACCTAAAAATCACAAAGCCTCTGCCTTGTTAGATTTAGGAGCCTCAGTGCATTTTTTAGATGAAAAATTTGTTAAAAATCATAGAATATTTTCAATAAAAAAAACTAAATCATTACATGTAAAAGTCATAGATGGTTATCTGTTGTCTTTAGAAGATGTTCTTTATAAAATCCTTCCTATGAATGTAATAATAAGTGGTCATAATAATTACGTAATCTTTAATATAATTAAATCTTTCTCCAATCTAGTCATTTTGGATTTATCATGGCTAAAAAAATATTATTCTTAAATAGACTGGATTTCTTGTAGACTTGACTTTTTTCAAAGCATTAATAAGAATCTTGTTAATCAAATGAAAAGCCATAAATCTAGTATAGTAAAATTTATACTTCTAAGTGCAAAAGCCTTTATAAATGGAGCAACAGAATGATCATCTTTTGCTATTTATGTTATACCTATTTTTGATGGTGAAAAGACTTCAAGTGGCTTTCTAAATCAATATCAAGATTATTAAGATATTTAAATATATATATATATATATATATATATAATTATTTTTATGAAGCATTGTTCATATGATTGCTTAATCAATTTCAAAGAGGAAATTCAACCTTCATTTGAACCAATCTATAATTTATCACAAAATAAATTAGCTAAAATCAAGAAATACGTTGATAAAAAATTAGCCAAGAATTTTTTATGCCATTCAAAATCTCCAATAAGAATTTCTATCTTGTTTTTTAAAAAAAAAACAATGGATTATTACGGATGTACATAGATTATCAAGGACTTAACAAGATTACCATTAAAAATAAATACCCTCTATCTTTAATATCTAGACTTTTTGATCAATTAAATCAAGCTAAGTTCTATATAAAAATAGATCTATGAGGAACATACAACTTGGTGTATATTAAAGAAGGTGATAAATAGAAGACTACATTTTGAACAAGGTATAGGCATTTTAAATATAATGTCATATCTTTTAGACTTACAAATGCACCAGCTGCTTTTTAATATCTTATGAATGATGTTTTTTGTGAGTTTCTTGATGATTTTATTGTTTGCTATTTAGACAATATTCTGATTTTTTTTAAGAATACAAAAGAATATGAACTTCATATTTATTGTATATTACAAAAACTTAGAGATGGAAGATTATATGCCAAGATCAAAAAAAGTGTGTATTTTATACTACTCAAGTTGACTTCTTAGGATACATTATTTCAAATGATGGTCTTAAGATGGATCCTAAGAAAGTCCAAACAATCATAGGCTAAAAGATTCTAAAAATAATAAAGAATGTGTAATATTTTTTGAGATTTGTCAATTATTATCAAATCTTCATCAAGAACTTATTTCAAGTTGTAGCTCCACTTATACATTTAACTTGTAAAGACAAATTCAAGTGGAATAAAAAAGCAAAAAGATTGTTTGAAGCTTTGAAGACAACTTTTAATTTTGCACCAATTTTGTATTGTGTCAACTTTTTCAAGGTATTTTTTATAGAAACAAATGCATAAGATTTTACTTTAGATATAATATTATTATAAATAGAAGTAAACATAATATTACTATTAATAATTTAATTTTTATGAGATATAAATTAAATTGATATTATAAAATTATATATTTTAATTTATCAATATATATATATATATATATAATTATTAAAAGATGCTACTTAATGCAAAAATAGTCCACATTATATTAGAAAGATTTTTAAATTTTATAACTTATTTTATTATTTAAATCATAGAAAAATCCAAAAAAAATTAAAACTTATTATCAATAATAAAAAAATTCTATAATGATTTAATTTATTTTTATTTAAATAGATAGATATATATGGTCAAAATTAGAATTAAACCTCTAAAATCCAATAATTGGATTAATTTATATCTACAACTAGAAGACTTTATATCTAAACTTTTATTTTAAAAATTAAATAAAAATCATCAAATCTTTAAAAAAAAGATTAATTTTTCATGCATATCAAATTAAATATTATGTTTTATTTTATACGTTATTATATTATGTGAAATCTTACTTGAGAATGTGTCAAAGATACAAACTGGAAAAAGATGCATTAATCAATAAAATCTAGGTCAAAGAAAAATGAAACTAGAATGGCTAATGCCAAAGATTAGAAAATATAATGACTCTTCAACTAGACTAGAAGTAAGAAAGGAGCTGATCTACTAGCTCGGGTTTATGAACCCTGTGATGAAGGGAGTGGCTATGCTGATCATGGATAGACTTGATCGCTTCATCATATCTTCCCTCTTGGTGATCGAGTGCAAGATGAGCTAGTACACGGCAATGGCTATTGCACCCTAGAATAAGTCGACACTCAAACTTGACTTCGTGCGATGTTGTGTTGTAACACATTTATGTACTAAAAAATACAAATAAAAATGATTTCTACTTAATATTCAATTATCTTGGTTCAATAGGAACTTAAGATGCTTCAAAAAAGGTTTATGAAAGCCTCTTAGATTAATTTCTTATTTTAATAGCTAATCAATAAAAGAAAAAATTACCAATTTAAATAAAAAAATTACCACTAAAATATCTACATCAACTTTGAAGCCGGTGGCCAAGTGACATTAATGCGGATTTTGGTTGATTTTCCACAATTTGTAAGTTGGGTTAGACTAAAACTTTCTAAGCATATAGAAGACTTACACTTGCCTTTGTGTGCAAAGTTTTACACCAAGTTAATAGTCAGATTAAGAGTTATAGTTTATTGAAGTTCATTGAATAAAGTTAGGACTTGTAAAGAGAAATCTTAGTTATTTAATTGTGACAAGTAATAAAACAATTAAAATTTATATATAGATGAAATTATCAAGAAGAGTGTTTTTAAGCACTTTATATTAACTTAAGCACTCTTGTATTGATATTCAAATCATATTCTTCTTATATGGACAAAATTTATTAAGAATTCTTAGATATTTGTGAACTGCAACTTCACCCTCCACAGCCAAGTGTCTCGCACATTTTCAAACAAGAGAACATGTAATATGACAGCAAAAGCATCACCTTAGGTATACTGACATTTTATAGGTGATTGGAAATATAAAGAAACTCGAGATTGTCAATACTCGAACAAATAACTTCTGATGGACTGCCCACTCAGAAGAGATGAACACTAGGCAGTCCACAGTCCACTCAATTGCATTGAGTCTTTAGTGTAAGATAGTGGTTGACTGATGTGCGTAACATCTTGGATGAGTGATTCAATTCTTTAATGGCATATGAGACTCAAGATATTAATAAAACTTAGTCGAGGTGTTTGAATAGACATTTGGTTGTTGAGGTTTGGATTTTTGGATTCAGCTACTGTTGACATACATAAGTTCAAATGCAAAATCAAATATAGAAGTGCAGTGTTTGCCGACTCGTGAAGTGATTGAAGTTGATTGCATGTGAGGGAGATGATTCTATACTGACTATTATAACTGTTACCAAACAAGCAGCTGCTACATGTGTATGAAATAGCACATTGATGCATCATTGGTTTTTTCAAACTTTCAGGAATTTACAAGTGACACGCAAAAGTCTTTGCTTCTACGGGCACTCTTGATGTGGAGAAAGTGAAGAATCATTATGTTCTATTTAGATTATGTCCATAAGCCGCCATACCTTTATAAGTGTTTTTGAGCTCCATTCACGAGCTATGCCTCTGAGTGTCTTTTGACATTTTTGCTCATAGAAATTTGAGTTCTAAAGTTAGATAAATACATGTGTTTAGAAATGGTGTTGAAAGAATATACATGTAAAGTATATATATAAAGCTAATTCATATTGCTTTGATCCAACACTTTAAGTTCATACGTGTATAATCAATCACATTTGCAAATGTTATTTTTTTAAGCTTGCGTGGTTTGATTATAGATTTAAAGAAATTTTATTTTTGTTTATATTATAAAGTATTTATTATAACTTTTTGTAGTAATTTATAAGTATTTGTGTATATTAACAAGTGATCATTAGGTTTTAATTTTGTAATATGTTATTATTTTATTTTCATATTTTTAGATTTTAATCTCACATGGTTTAGTTGTTCTTTATAATATATATAATTTTTGATACATTCATCTATCTTTGTAATTATTTTTAGAAAATTCTATTGAATTACTTTGAAATTGCTTTATAATATTGTAATTAGAAATAGTTTTTTAAAATTATAAAATATTTTAAAAAAATATTATCAAATTAATATTTATAAAATCTTTCAATATACTATTTATTATATAATTCAATTATATTAAAAAGATAGGAACCTTTCTATACTTGATTATTAGAATTTTTAAGAATTATAATAATATTTCTATATAATTTTATTTTAGATTCAACATTTTAAAAAATATATTTTATCTTGCATTCTAAAGATTATATTAGAAGATTCTTATGAAAAATCCTTGTTATATCATAATAGTAGAAGAATAGAGATGTTTATTCTTATTATGTATATATGTTAAGATTTGATAAGTTTTTTTCTTCTACAATAATTAAAAAAATTTATAAGCATTTTATTTTTTTTATAAAGTATTTAATATGACTTCAAATATGTATATATATATATATATATATATATATATTTTTTTTTTTTTGGTTTTTTTTTTTATATTTTTTTAATAATACTTCTCCAATTTGAACAAATGAAATAAATGTCAATAAAATAGAAAAGAGCTAAAATGGCTATTGTCAAATACAAAGAGACTAAAGATTCTTAAACCAAGATTAGAACACAAAAAGGTGTTGACAAGACTAAGGATGGCCTTAGTCTTAGTTCCATATATACTAGCTACAAAGAAGGTCTTGTAGAAACTTTCTAAGGACCATAAGGCTTATAGTTTAAGCGTCAAGTTGTAGGTTGCTTTCAATTTAACTTTCTAAAATTATGAAACTTGTAGAACAAGTTTCAATAGCCATGTCATATATCTATAAAAGTCTAAATATCTAATCCAAGTCTAGTAAACTTCCTTGAAGCTTTTTAAGGAAGATAATATCTTTATAATATGTTTCTACTTATTTCTACTTATTTCTATTTATTTCTATTTATTTAAATAATATAGACATATATTATAATTTTATTCCTATACCTATTATTAAAATATTTATATTCTTTAATTACATTTGAATTCAAAGAAAAAAATCTATTATACATGATATACATATTATTAAAAAAATAAATTAAAAATAAATTAAAAATAAATTAGAATAAATAGCATTACAAAAATAATATCAATTTAGAAGAGAATATGTTGCAATTTCTAAGATATTTTAATATTTTTTAGAAAAGACACTAGTGCACTCTTTATTTGCAAAGATTTAGGCTAAATATTATATTTTTTGGTCTTGTAAAACTATCAAAAATAAAAATTCAAACAAACTTTTTAAAAAATAAGATATTTATGTATTATTAAAAAAAAAATTTAAATATAATTAAATATAATTATAAGATAGAAAAGATTAGAATAGATAATTTTAAATACAAAGAAACTAGATACTTTTGAACCAAGATTATAAATAAATAAAAAAGATGTTGAAAAGATGGATAATAGCCTTAGTCTTACCTTCATATTTACTAGCCACTAAAAATGTCATGTAGAAACTTCTTATAAGCGACAAGGCTTATAGTCCAAGCATCAAAGTTATAGATTGCTTTCATAATAGTTTTTTTAAAATAAAAACTTCTAAATTTATTTATATAATTATATGCTATATCTAAATGAAGGTATAGATCTAATTTGCATCTAAGAAGCTTCTTTAATATTTCTTGAGGAAGATATAATCTAAATAATATATTTCTACTTACTTTTTTTCTACTTACTTAAGTATATAAATTTTTTATAACTTATAATAATCAAAACCACCAATTCTAATAATGTGAAGGAATTTTAAATCATTAATATAAAACAATGGCAATAGTTTTGAAATAATAAAAAATATTAAATTAAAGAGATAGAATGTCACAATAAGCTTAAATACTTTAGTAATTCAAAGATAAGTACTATAGATTGATATTTCTAAAATATAATATACACAAAACTTAGACAAATTTATATTTCAATGAAGTATTTTAAATATAAAGCTTTGGCAAAAACTAAAAAAAAGTAGAGCGTTTAATTATATATATATATATATATATATATATATATATATATGTATGTGTGTGTGTGTGTGTGTGTGTGTATGTGTGTGTATGAGACTATCTTTTAAAATCCTAGAGTTGTCTAACAAAAATTAAAGTTTTAGAAAAGAACAAGGAATGTAGCCACAACCAACAATATCTACTATTTAAGTAAAAAAAAGACAATCTATATTTTAAAAAAGAAAATAGAACTTTAAAATAAAAATTATAAGTTAGCATCTAATTCAAAACCAAAAATTGATTATATTAAATAATAATATGAAATAAAACCTCAATAAAAGATAAAGTACTAGTACTAGTAGCAAAGATTGAAGAAAGATCAAAAGTTTGTTGAAGTTATGATAAAACATCTTTTTTTTATATTAAGATAATAGAATAGATACTAGACAACATCTATAAATATTATTGAGGAATAATCACCAAAAATAAAAAGAAAAATCTTGTAAGTTTAAATTTTAAGACTATTAAAAAAACAAATAAAAAATAAAAAATAAAAAAACCTACATGTTATAAAGAAATCTGCAGAAAATAAATTTGAGTTTGAGAACTTAAACAAGAATTGATTAATTTATAATGCAATGAAGAGGTAATAGAAGAAAATTACATTGATAAAGTGCAATCAATAATGAAAAATATTAACAAGATTAAGGAGTAACTTTAAAGATGCAAACACAAATATAGAAGACATATGCAAGTCTAAAAAGCAAAATTAGTCTTTAAATATAAAAAAACTAAATAAAATAATTTAACTTTATAACAAAGAGGTAATTTGTAGCAAAGAAAAAGATCAAAAGCTATAGAAAAAGTCCAATTACATCAACAAGATTTGTTGATAAGAACAAGAGCAAAAAAAAAGAGCAAAAAGAAAAAAATTAATCAAATATATAAAATTAATTGAATAATTTCAATTAAATTAAAGGCCTACAATTAAATCAATGGTCTATTTAGATTTAGAAGACATTGGCATTAGAGACAAACTAAGATGTTGAGTATAAGAATTAGATTTTATTCCAAACTACTTATTTTTGGTTCTTATTCTAATTTTTTAAATAGATAAACTTTTATTTTTTATTCCTATTTTAGAATAAGTTGATTTTTTATTTTTCTTTTAAATTTAAAAAAAGATTAGATTATCCAATAAAAAATAATATAAGGAAGAATAATATTTTCTATATATATATATATATATATATATACATATATATTTTTAGATGTATTAAATGATAAATTATAAATATTAAGTCTAGAGTTCTATATAGTATCATTTGGAGTTGAAAATAAAATCTAAACAGAATGTATCAATTATGTTAGTTATAAAGAAGACTAAGATAATAATAACTATGTATTAGAAAAAAATTGATTTAGATATTAATACTATATTATACTACACTACAATGAAGGATGAAAGAAAACCAAGTATAGATAGAATTATTAATTTTTATTAAAGATTATTTAGAGACTATATATATATATATATATATATATATATTAATTAGATTAATAATATATATATATTAGATTAATAAATTAAATATTTTTACAAGATTTTATTGAATTAGATAGTTGAGTTTTTTAAAAAAAAAAGTTTTTTTTTTTTAATAAATATCAAAAATTATATATGAACAAATACTATTAATCAAATGATAGACCATTTCTTACTTCAACATCATACTTTTATGACATATCACTCATAAGATAATAGACATATAGAATCAACTAATAGAATTATTGAAAAATAATTTACAAAATTTGTTAATAAGAACCAAATAAATCAAAATGAACATCTACATAAAGTCTCATTTTTATACCAAATAACTTACATCATTAGTGTTGGCTTCACACTATTCTAACTAGTATATGGATTACATCTTGACAATTTAATCAGTTGGTTTAGAATTCCTAAGCATAAACCAAAAATTCAATCAAAATATTTTTAATAGATAATAAAAGGAACCAATTTTATATAGTCAAAACTACCATGAAATTAAAATATCTGCTATTAGAGATTGGATTCTTTGGTTTCTAAATAGAAAAAAGAAATACATTAGCAAGTTCAAAAATAATTTATTCTTATCATAATATCATATTTTGAATTTTAATTTGAATTTTATTTTGAATTATTAAAATTGATAGAATTTTAAATAAATCTAAATATTTCTTTTATGATTTAATAATTAAGTAAAAAAATAATTTTTTTAATTTTTTAATTTTTTAAAATATTAATGAATAAAATATACAGTGGTATAATAGTATTGGCCTTTATAATATAATATATTTTACACAAATAGAATCTTCAAATATATTTATGCATGATATTATAACATTAAATTTTAAAAACTCTAAAATTTATGTATAATTGAGAAGTAGAAATTATTTATTTTAAATTCATATAAATATATGTAAATAATAATTATTTTTTCAAAAATCTTTGTGATAGAATTAGCTAAAAGATGTTACAATAGTAAGATGGTTTGTGAAGACAAATTATAAAGGTTATTCAAATTAGTTTTTTGTTTGAATTCAAAACATGCCAAAGAATAACAAAAAAATATTGAAGTTACTACCTAAAGAATGTATTAGCAAAATAAAATCAAAATAATCAAAGAAATTAATTATTTATAATAATAGATACAAAATTATCAATCTAAAACATATATCATTTGATGGTTATAGAAATCATGTTTTAGAATAAAATTTGCATTCAACAACCATTGCATCATCAGTTTTTACATTTAAAACAAAACAATCGTAGAATTCATTGAAGTTCATTCTCCAACCCATCTTCGCCTCTACCCCCATGTTTAGAGACTACAAATGCCCACCATGATTGGCATCATAGCCAAGGGGTACACGCACAGAAAGCCCACCCCTGAGGTCCATGAAAAATCAGTTATTATATGTAGAAAGGAACAAGTTCTGAAACATTTTGTGCCGCTAGTTGTGAGTCAAAACTTGTCGGATTCCCCGAAGACGGAACCCAAATACCTATCACTCCCTCTAAAACTAGACGAGCTCCAAACCCTAAAAATACAGTGCTACTCTACATGACCGTAGCTCAAGCCACTCACAGTAATCTACATTGAGCGTGGAGACGCTAGAATGACGTCGGAGGTGGATCATTTGAGGGAGAGCTTTTGGCGAAGAACGTCCATAATGGAGTCCAGATCATCAGCCACTGAGATGGGAGGATTAGTAAACTGGCTTGTGATTGCTGACAGCGCAGAAGAATGATACTCGACTTTAGATTGGGTGAATTTGAGTCCATGAGCGGTGCTTACGACAATTGTCCTGTAGTTGCGGCCGATGACGCCACGCTGTCTCAGTTTCTGCAAAGCAACTAGAGCAACGCCTGTGTGAGGGCAAGTGAACATTCCAGACTTGTCTGCTTGTGCACAGGCATCCATAATCTCTTGCTCCGTGGCCTCCTCCACAATGCCATCGGCCTGGGACAAAGCGTAGATGGCCCTGTCAATGGAAACTGGATCTCCGATTTGAATAGCCGATGCAAAAGTGGGGAGTGCTTTGATCGGTTGGAAAGTCTCCCAGCCGTTTTTGTATGCCCTGTAGAGAGGGTTGGCGTTCGCCGCCTGAGCACAGACAAGTCTAGGCATTCTGTCCACCAAACCCAACTCCTTGCACATGTAGAAACCTTTGTAGAATGCGTAGATGTTTCCAAGGTTTCCTCCGGGTACAATTACCCAGTCTGGAACCTCCCAATCGAATTGCTGCAGAATCTCAATCGCAGCCGTTTTCTGACCCTCCAGGCGAAGACTGTTGAGTGAGTTTGCGAGGTAGACGGGGAGCTCTGAAGTCACCTGCCTGATGAGCCGCATGCACCCATCGAAATCTGTGTCCATGCTTAGAACCAAGGCCCCGTTGGCGATTGGCTGCACCAGTTGAGCTATGGAAATTTTGTTCGCGGGAAGGAAGACGAGTGCAGGAATTCCGGCGGCTGCACAGTAAGCTGAGAGAGCTGCAGATGTATCCCCTGTTGAAGCGCATCCCACCCCCAGAAGAGGCTTGCCCAACCTCCTCAACCTGTTTACTTGAGAGACCAACACGGTCATTCCAAGGTCCTTGAACGAGCCTGTGTGACTGATACCGCAGTGCTTCACCCACAAATCAGTCATGTCCAGGACCTGCTAGAACGCCACAATTGTAAAACGTGAATTTGGGAGGGAACTCGTAAGGAGAAGACATCGCTATTATACGATGGCGGAAACAACTAAAACGATCTTGCTCAATCAAGAATCGGTTCAAAAATTCGTAGTCGCCTACCATGAGTGAATCCCCATAAGCTACTTCTTGAGTGTTGAGATAACTTTCTGATCCTAGTCGTAAGGAAATTTTTGTAGTGTCGAACACGCACAAACAGAGAGGAATCTAGAGGAGTCGACTTACGGCTACAACTGGCAGGAAACCTACGAACTACAATTTTGGTAAGGGACATAAACAAGCTGTCAAAAGGCATATATTTCCCGTTACACAATATGGTAACTTTAGATGACCCTTTCTACCATGTGATTGCACGTTGTCGCTGCCCAATTAAACCATAAAATCAGCATCCAAAACATCGGCGCCAAAGAATGCTGCTGAGGATGACAAGCACGACTTACATGGACTCGCAAGCGAAACTTACAACGTACCGCCTTGCCGATTCATAAGGAGCACAAGAATCTAGTCAGTCAGGATTCGTTCACCGTATGTTTGTGGACAAGAAAACGGAAACCAACCAAAGCAAAGAAAGTGGAAGAAACTCTCCCTTCACCTCATATTCGACACCTTAGCGTAAGGTACCTAGAAAATATAGCCAATTGAATGATGTTCGGCTGAATCCTTGAATAATTGAGACTAGCAAAACGGGCGGGGCTTCTAGATTTGTGTTTAACTTGGACCTACACCAATGATTTTCCAAGCAGCACTTCGAATCGAAAATCAACACTTGAAAGGAAATAGTGAGATTGTAGTATAAAACGCACCTCTTTGCCAAACCGCTCAGCCCAGAACAAGTTGGAATTGCCTTCAAACAAACTCACAATGTCATCGTCATCAATCTCTGGCAATACCCACTCTTTTTTGCTCCACACTCCGGAACCGTAAGGCCATGTCGTTTTCCCCACCCTCGAATCGAACAAATTCTTCCAGTAATTCCCATCTCCAGCTCTCTTCAAAGCCTCCATGTCATGCTGGACATCCAACAGCGCCCCAGTCTTACTCCTGTAAATCACCTCATCCAAGGAGTATTCCTCGTCAATCTCCTGTCCAGGCGAAAATGGCACAAACTTGGCAGAGAATGTGGTCGGAGAGCTACCGGTCCCCTGCCGACGCGCCTTGTCCCTGATGCCCTCGTTCCCATTCTTCAGCACAGACGCAGATCCATCACTCGCTACCGATTCAGTGGAATCGGTAACGACCTTCTCCAGAGACACTGCGGGCGCCCCAAGGGCGGTCTCAGCTACCCCCTGCGACGATGGCAACGCGCTCGCTGCAACCATCCCCGAAGACCTCTTCCCGGCATCCGCTGCCACGAGCGACGGCACCGTCTTGGCTCCCTTTGTGCTCCCAACCCGCAGAGACCACGACGAATGCGAATGCAAGCTTAGGCTCTCGGCAAGCCTGCTCTTCGCAATGTCCACCTCCAATCTTATACCACCCGACGTGACCGCCACTGCTCCCACCATCGTTTCTCAAATTGTGCACAAATTTGGAATGGCCACGATTGCAGCGACGTTTTTACAAGTCCAGGAGCCCACCTCGGCACCCGACAGGAACGAATTGGGGCTGAAAATGGCCCGTGATCCAGCGCTGGCAGCGAGTGTCGATGTCCGGCGCACCCAATGGGGAGGACTTGGAGATGATCCCGCCGTGGCCTGACGCCTTGAAGGGAGGCAGGCAGTGGCCTTTCATTCATCTGTGGTCCTATAATCTATGCGGGCAGCGGTCCACCCTGCCCACAAAATAAATGCTATTGTCAATAAGAAGAAAACCTTTATTACTTTTGCTTTTAAATGTTCGCTTATCTTGTGGCATCATAGACCTGGGATAATAGTGCATTTTCATCAACACTTATTCGTTATTAGAATTTTAAAAAATAAAATAAAATAAAATAAAACACTAGAAAAGAAAAATGATAGGTACAAATGTATGTGGTGCATTTGTTATGAAATACATCAATGTGGATTTTCTTTTTTCTTTCATCTTTTAGTTTTTTTTTTTTAAATAATGTTATTCTTTGCTTTTGAAAAGTGCACGATAAAGTTTTAACTATCCTATGTAAAATGAATGTTAAACTGTTTTTAAAAAACATTCATTTAAAAAACTTGTTGCAAAAATAAATGATTTGTTGAAGGTGTTAGATAATAGCGTATTCTACCCAATTCAATCCCTATGATAAACATCAAAGCATCAAAAAGAAAAGGAATCCAAAAATATCAAACAAACAATAATGTAGCAAAACAATAACATCATAACACAAAGCAACAAAGCAATAACATTGTAATTTAAAGCAGCAAAGGATCCTCAATACGAAACAGACCCTAAATATTATGTTGCAAGAATATTGACATAAACACTAGAAACACGAAATGAAGAAGAGTTTAAAGCAACAAAGAAAAAAGAACTCTATACGAAAAAAGAGAAGCCTGGCAGGAATGAATCCAAGTGGGGCAAGGCGGTAGAGAACAGCCCCTTTATAATGAAGAGGGTGAGGGGAAGAGCTTGCCGCGAGGGCAGGGCAATAAGCCGCAGCGAGCCTGGAGCGGCCGCATAGCGGTTATTGGCGGCACCCACCAACGAACTCCGGCGCTGCCGCTGCCCATCGTTAACGACGGGGGACTTTGTAAGACCCCAAATCAACCCTCCCCACGCTCCCAAACGTTCCCCGAACTGAGTCGGAACTGTTCTCGTTTGTTCCCGAGGGCGGCCCAGCTCCGTGCCGGATCCTCGCTCTTGCCATGCGTTTTAAACGCATTTGGACCGGGCCTTCATTTGTGGCGCTGCTCCAAGTGCAGAGCTCCGTTGCTCGGCTGGTTCCATCCCCTCCCTGCTTCCCTCCCCAGCCCGGCATGGCCACCCTCTTATTCTTGCATGATCTTGTTACTCTCTGCCCTTGCTGAAGAGCTTTCAGGTGTCGTGGCTCTGTTTGAGGTGCGGTTGGTTGCGGGAAGGAACAGCGCGCCATTACAGTGTGGAATTTAGGGTTGATGTTGTGTTCTTTCTAGATCCGCGGGGGTCGTTTCGATGGTTGGTTAGCGACGAGATTCTGGCGGGATTGGCTCTGTGTTGTCGATCGGAGCAGAGCGCAGGAGGTGGGGTTGAAGTGACTGTGATTTTGGGTCTATTGGACGGCTGCTGAGATGGTAGATGTTTGAAGTTTGGAGGGTGAAGTGTTGGATCAGGTTTTGCATTTGAGGTAGTGGCTAGTGGTGCTGATTAATGGTAGAGGAGTTGATTGTGCGGAGAGGAGCTCGGTCAAGCTTTTGGTTTTTAGATGCTTTGCCGAGATGGGGGAGAGGATGCATCTAGGAAAGGAACTTGTTTATTCGACATCGGCATTGTAGTATCAGGCGATGGTGGTGCGGATATTTCATGACTAAGGTTGAAAGCGTGGTGGTTTTAAAGGGCGTGAATCGATAGGTGAACGTTCCGGAGTTAGTTGAGGATTTTATTTTGTGATGAAAATGTTGGTGTCCTTGAGTGGACGGGGTGATTGGGATTCGGTTCTGTGACGTTAGTTAGAGCTAAGCTGTAGTGCGATGTCGTTCCTAGAGTCGTTCCCCTTTCTTGGGCGAAGGGGGAAGGCTCTAACTGATGGGCAAGAATCAGGCCCCGGTTTAGCTCCAGGTTTACCGAGGATAGCTCGACATCCTCCACCGTCTCTGAAAGTTACTTTAGAGAAAAAAGTTTACAGACCGGGTGACACAGTAGTTACTACTATTGAAATCACCAATGACACGCATGCGGACAAATTTGGAATGGTGCGGGATCTGATGGCTGACGCAGTTTTGATGGAGGACATATCCGTGGAAGTGCGAGGCATAGAGAAACTTGATCCGCAATGGCTTATTACTCCTAAACCACCGGCTGGGTCGAAGCAACGAAGAGGTTATTGCTGTTTAACGCCTCAAACCTGACTCACATTATTAATTGAGAATGCCTGGAGTTTCTTTGTAGTAGCACTTTTCTCCGCTTATCCGTATTTATTCTCCTGCAAGATCTGTTTGCAACCTCTGTTTCAATCTTATTTGTACAGTGCTTAGGTGAGTGGCAATTGTTTTGAAGCTTTGGAGGCGTGAAACAATTTAGAATTTGACAATACATATGTCACATCTTCCGACTACAGTCTTCTCCATCATTCTGCTTAAATGGTTTTCATTCTAGATCTTCAACCACGTTGTGATGATACAAGTGCAGAGACCTTGGCTGCACTCTCGTTTCATGTTGACAACATAATGCAATTAATACGAGTGTGCTTATTGCGTTTGCTTTTTGGTTGATTGCATCCTCTGGATGGATGTTATTAATACGATGGGGTCAAATTGGAGAACTATCTCCTGAATGGGTTTAATACGAAAGTTATCTGAACTCTAGCGGTGATTTATTTTTATTTTTATTTTTATTTTTGACCTTTTACCGTTTTTACGACTTCTGATTATTTGACTTGTTTTTCCCCTGCTCTCTCTAGAATATCAAAATAGCTTCACCTGAAATATTTTGTTGACACCTTGTCACATTTTCTGTCGTGCAGGAGAACGAACGATATTGAAGTCTTCTTCAGCTGTTATTACTGCAGATGTCATTGTCCCTCTAGGCTCTAAGATTTCTTGTGAGTATCCTTCTATCCAAAGATGTACGGGAAAGGCAATTTATAGACAGTCGCTGGTTCATATAAATCAACCCTTTACTCGAGATGTTCGAACGGTTGAAAACGAATGCATATAAATTTCACTATATGCAGAGGTTTGGTTTCGTAAGGAGAGTTACTATTATTTTTTTAAATATTTGTATTTGGAATTTTATTTCTAGAGTGAGCATATTGAACAATATCGGTTCTGTTGTTAAGGGTCTTACTGGTTTCTTCTTTGTAAGTACAACGTGCTTATGTTCTGAATTGGTCGGGGTTTGGCGTTCATCGACGACAGATATGGTACGCACGATTCTTCCTAGAGTATTGCCCCCAACATTTCGAGGCACTGCAGTACGGTATCTTTACTATATCACTGTCGCCATTCGTTGGTCACGTTGTGCTTCGGAAAATGGACATCGTCCCTCTTCGCCTGCAAATTTTGAACGTCTGGTAAATGTTTGCTCTCTCTTTCTTATCCCATTTCATGTGAAGCTCCTCTAATATCACCAGCATCACCACTTATTATTGAAAACAAACGCAACGTATGTAAAATCTCCAAACTTGTTGGTGATTAACAACCTTGGGAGGTCATCGGCGCCAGTTTCATTATCTGGAAGCTCGTCTCATACTTCTGAGGCAGCAACCGATTGCAGATTTGTTCTAGTCTTCTAGAGCCCGGGTTTTCAGTGACGAAGGATCGGTTGTTTACCTTAAACTGAGATTGGTATAGAATACCAATCACGAAACCTGAAGCTTGTTGAGGTTTGTATTTCAGATGATAATACATTTAGGTGCAGTGAGGTTATTTATTCTGATTTCTTTTGAACTGTTTATTCTACCCAAACCATAATAACGAAGATCATCTCAATAGTTGTGATCACAAGGCCATCCGTAACAGTGATGGAATATAGTTGATTTTATTTGGTACACCGAATGTCTTGGACGAATTTATGCATGAAATTTTTTAAGTGATAGACCGCATTTGGATTTGGCTTTTTCAGCCGGATAAAATGTCACCTAATAATTCGCGAAAATGTCCTGAATTGTTTTGGTGAACTTGATCCATAAATGCTACCAAAGTGGTGCAATTGCTTTTCAGAACCTGCAAAGTTTCAGATCTTTGAGCCCAAAATCCAATGAATATGTTTGTCATATCTGTTTACATAACTAAGATGCCTTTTTGTCGAAGTTTTACTGTGATAGAGTGAGTAAGCTGTTGTGTAAAAGTGTGTACCGTATTATCATTGCTTCAGGAAGTACGGACTGCGTTGCCTATCTGGATGCTACCCGACACCAACGGGCTGACACTTGACGAATCGCACTATGGCCAGTCTGGTATATATCTTGCTTATACTTGCCCTTTCATGATTTGACCTCTTTCGTAGGAAACAATGCGGGTACTTAATACTGATTTAGCTTTACCTCCTTGCTTCTTTAGCTTGTCATGTAAATTCGTGCTTTTACCAGGGTTTTGAGTACGATGATGTAATATGTATTGACATAATATTATATTTCTTGTAGGAATTGTACCCCCATATGCTTTGGAAGTTGAAATTCAATGGAAAGAGAATAAAAGTGATAGTGTTTGGGTAAATTTCTGACCTAAATATGCATATTCTGGTGAATAAAATGATGCATTGCGTTTAGATTTTGTAGGTTTAAAGGTTTTGCATAATCGACCATATCCTTCAATTTTGGGAACTCAGCATATAATCACTTTGAAAATCTTTCTATATTTTTCTTACCATCACATCACGCTCATTTTAAACTTTAAAAATTTTACTGTAGTTATGGCTTCTACCGCAGTGCTTAATACATTAAGGTCTGTGTAGGCTTGGGCTGCTGATACCAGGAATGGAGAAGACAGGGTCAGTACTCCAAAGTCTGATGGTGGTTCTACATTTACAAGTCCTACAAAGTCAATTTCCTTGGATCGCTTCGACCGCTCGTATTCAATTTCCTCTCGAGCTACCCCACTACAGCTTGACCCCTCATTTTCTACTCCATCTTTAAGCAGAAGAGACTCACTTTCTACATCTGCATCAATGGCTGATTTGACATCAACCCCTGCAAGTGAGCCCTCTTCGAGCTCGTTCGTCGATGCATACCTTTTTATGAAATGGATCTAGATATCACAAATTGATCACTGAGCCCCCTCCTCTTTTTATTTTTTTATTTTTTTATAACGATATCGTCCTTTGTATGCAGGGTCGAAGCAACATGGTGCTCTTAATTCCGGGTTAGTACTTAAAAGAGGGTGCAGCTTTGATAGCTTGACAAATGAAGCATTCCTTGCAAGTTTCAATCATCATGTGAACGGAGGTGACTCCAGCCATGGCAACAGGGTTGAGGAGGAAAGTGTCCTAGATTCTCCGCATTCACCTGCTGGTATGTTTGTATCACTTCACGAGTGTAAACTCCGATGTTACCTGCCTCATCTGTATGTCGGAAGTATACTGTACCTGAATGACATGAGGAGAATTTTGGTCTAGCAATAATACTAACTGATGGGCTCACGAACCGGCGATGAATTTGCACTTTTTTGTGCAGCTGTCTATAACCGAGGGAAGTCTTACAATATTCGGATGGACGACGACGTGCTAGTCAAGTTTTCGCCCAAGAATCCAACATCCACATATTATTTTGGTGATGTGGTGTGTTTATTCATGACATTACTCTTTTTCCCGGTTGCAATTCATTTGTGACCCTTTCATGCTTGCCACCGACTGTCTGCATCCTGTGAACGTCGTACATGTGATCTAGTTGTGGAGGCATTCTTTGATAACCCTATTTACCTCCTGCATCATTGTCGTCACCATCATCATCATCATGAGTTTTTGAAAACTTAATGAGCACATTCTTGTGTTAGCCTGGATTGCTGTCACTTGCACTTATTTGTATCATTTGTAGTTATTAGGATTTGCATGCAAAGAGGGATTGACAGGAGCAGCAAACTAATCTTGTGTACTATTTCACACGTTCGAAGTTCTTACCCAGCATTTTTGCAATGGGCAGGTAGCTGGAACTTTACAATTTTTTCATGACGACAAGAGGAGGTGCTTGGAGGTAGTAGAACTTGCTTCAAGTTTTCTTCACTACTATTAGTTTGCCGTACTGTGTTTACGCTTCCTTAGGATATTTAAGTATATAACTGTTTTCTGCCTAACTTTGTGTCTTGTGGTTGGAATGCAGGTGACAGCAGTTTTAGAAACAAGGGAAATATTAAATCCAGCATCTGTACACCCTTCCCGCAAAAATTCCTCAACAATTACAAAGGTATTCGAATTCTGTCATCATGTCTATCATTCTCTTCTAGGTACAGAAGCATGAATATGTTAATTCAATTTGTTTTGGTCTTTTGGTGAATAGAATAACAAAAAAGAAAGTTAGACAAGACAATTAGACATTACCAGTTGGACAGATGCCCAAATCATCTCTTCGTCCATTTTTTTGACCTGTTCTTTTCTTTTTGCAAAGTTAACCTTTGAATTGAACACCATGATTTGGTAGGTCCATTCCGAGTACTACGAAATTGTGAATGACGTCATCAGCACACAGTTTATGTTCTCAATACCTCTGGACGGTCCTGCATCTATGGTTACCCCTGTGTTGTCCCTAGAATGGATCCTCCGCTTTGAGTTTGTAGCTACCCCACCAAACGTGGACTGGAATAAGTTTGAACACCCAATGTTGATAGATGTAAGCCAACGTCGAAAGGGTGAATGGACTCTACCAATTACCGTCCACACCACCCCTCCAAAGAAATCCCTGCCTGGAGCAGAAAAGCCTTCAAAGAATTCGTGGGCACGGAGTCCGAGTGACATATACAAGTCTCTGTTTGAAGAATATCCAGAAAGAGGGTCTGACACGGCTTCCGCATCTGGAAGCGTCGCAAGAGATCAAACTTAGAGCTACCTGACTGTTGTTGAGTGCAGTTTGGTCCTCATTTTAGACAAAGGAAAGTCTCTTGCTCCTTTCTTCCACTCGCTTGAGGTTTTCGTATTGATATTGAAGGGGTATTGGAGTTGACGCAATTCAGTGTTAGCTAGTTGAGCACACTCAAATAACTTCTAGGTTCAAGCAGTAGTTCTCGTCAATGTCTAGGTTTTTCTGTGTATTGTAACATTATCATATTATGATTCATGGACTTGAAAGGATGCAAATTCTGTCCACTCACTTTCCTCTAGTTTGTGACAATGAACTACGAAGATGTGGGGACCTTGGTGCTGCACTCCTCAATTTTAGGTCAATGTGCAGACTTCTTGTGCCTCCACCTCTGGGTTGTCTACAAATGTGGACCCAACGTATTTAGAATTTGTTCAAGTACATTTGAATACAAGCGAAGTGTATGAACTTTGTTTTAGGGAGGTTTTAGGAATACCTTTGTGCACTCACTAGTACTGATTGGTTCTAAAACTGTTGTCTTAATTCACAGTTTCATGAAGATTTGACTTGCTCAACAGCTGCCTTTCATCCAGACATGACCAATATCTCAAATTCTTTAGCTGAACTCAAAGTGTGCTTTTTGTAAACATTGGTATGCATTGAACCTTTACAACCAACAAACATTGATGTTGAGCTATTGTTGCAATTTTTAGCATTTGTCACAAATCTAAAATTGAGGTCACTTTGTGATGCTTCACATCTTCACGAACGCTTACTAAATCCATGTTCAAGCAGCATTTGAGCAGATGCTAGATAGATCAAATCAAATTTAGTAACCGATGACAAATTATTTAGTTAAACCAAATCTATTTCTACCAAGGGCATCAATTGCTCATTCAGTCGCAATTTCTCATTGTTTTTAGTTGATTTTTTCTATTAAAAACACTAATTAACATCTTCCCTGCTTGAAATCCACAACTGGGTTTAAACAGAAGCACAACCCTAATCAATTCAACCTTTTAAGATAATCCTACAAATTTAGATACGATTTTGGATAAAATGGGCCTAACAGCATCAGGGACCCAGTAAAGACCATGCAGGCCGTGAAATTTTGGAAGGATGAATGGTTGAGGCAACGGCCACGATGAGCTCATGGGAGAGCACAGCATAATTCAAGGGGAATGTCGGGATTGAACCCCGGGACCGGTGGGGATGCTCTCATGCAGAAACGGTATCCACCGTCTGAAACCCATCAGAGATTATCAGGCGCCGCCGCTACAACGCCGCGGGACGCCGGCTGGAGTGTGCGGCCGTTTCGGCGGCACGGGCCTATGGGCGGGGTCGTTACGACGTCACCACAGTCCTCTATCAGTTTGGTTCTTTGAAACCGGAGCTTCAACCTGCGAGCGGGCGCGCGGCTGCGTTGTCCCTATTTCCATCTTCCCTCACTGAGTGACGCAACGCGCGCTGTATAGGTGGAGGATCTTGCTCCATCAATCGCCACTCCTCACTTCCATCGCCAGTTATTATTATTATTATTATTATTGCTGATTCTCGCCTCTGTACCGCCTCTGCTTCTTTCAGTTGATTCCCTACGATGTCTTTCAATTTGAAAGGCTGATTGGAAGAGTGACGATGTTGTAGGGTTGGTTGGGTCATGAGTCATGGTTATCCTTAGGGGATCATGAGGTTGCTAATGAACGGCTTCTGAAAAAGCAATTTGCTATTTGATGGTTCAATGTGATGAGGTTCATGGTGGAATGTATTGTAGTCGAATTAATTCAAGTGGTGATTGATTCACATTTCTGATGGCTTGTGTTTCTAGATTTCGGTTCCCTGTTGTGAGACGTTGTAAAGCGATTTTAGCGGGGTGCCGACTTCGGTTCATGGATTGAATTTGTGGCCTCGAAATGGGGAAAAGTTTTGCGAGATTCTTGGTGGTGAGTTGGATCTCGATTTCACATGTCGTGGCTTAGCTGCTGCGAGAGATTCGTACGCAGGTTTCGTGGGTTTTCTGAGAATTTAGTTACTTGAGATTGCAGTGTTAGAAGTTGGTGTCGTTCGTTTTTCTGTAAATTTTTTTATGAGATACCATTCTTGTATTGCAGCTGAAACATGGAAGGGCAAATACTCGAATCATAGACTTTTCTGCTGAATAGCTTGTTTTTGTTGGCTGTCTTAGTCAGCACGTTGTAATTTGGAGCTGTAGAGGAGCTATGGATGACTCCCCCGCGAGTTCATCCATTGGTTTAGAGGATTAGTCTCGCATCTATAGCGATGGATTCCAGTATACAATGCCTTCTCCTTTATTTTCTCAATATGTGGGAAACAGCAATCACTACTTCACCAATCGACTTCCTCCAAATCATGAAATGTTAACGGGATCCCCATATGGTAGAAATTCAAAAGAGAGTATTATTGATTTTATGTTCATGGAAGCTGGGAGTGGGGACGTGGGGGCGAGACTGATTGAAGCACAAATGGCATCGAAAAGATCCGAGGAAGCAGGTTTTTCCTGTTGATTTGGTTTCTGGTCTCGATCTAGTAGTTGATTAATCAGGCTTCTCGAACAAATATCTACTGTTGTCTGGAGACTTTTGTAGATGAAAATTCAAGTAGAATTTAGAAACTCTGTAGTACCACGTGTAGAACAGTATCTTACTATTGTTGCTTTGAACCCAATCTTTTCCTCTATGATTAGAGTTTCTGCCGCCTTATGGCAGGACAACGAGTTGATGCTATCAGAAATGCGAAGCATACAATTTGCATCGACGATCAACAAAATAGCTGTAAGTTTTCACACTCTGTGGACTGTTGGGAAAACAGAGAATACTTTTGAATTTGACGTTGGACATGCCTCACTTGTTCTGTAGCTGTAAGAATGCTCTTCTTAAATCTCTCGTTTCGCCCCTCTTACAACGGAGCTTATTCATGTTCTATTCCTACAAATTCATCGATATTCTATTTTCTAATTCGTTTCAAAGTCCTCCTGCATGCCTTTGTGTTTCTCTTGTTCCTAGGTCTTCCGTGTACGGTCCACATACTTGTCGCAGATCGCAAATACCTGCACAAGAATTTGACACTCGATTTGAATATCTTACTGAAATATGAACGGGCTACAAATATTCTAGAAGTCTGTAGATGTGATGTTCCCAATTTGATAGTATCAATGTGTGGTTGGTAATTCTAGCATTGAGAAGGCAGCAAGCAGCACAATGGTTGCAGACTATGGTTGGCAACTTGTCTCTTCCTGCTAATCCCACAACAGAAGACATGAGAGTGTGTTTGAAAAATGGTGCAGTCCTTTGTAAAATCATAAGTAAAGTTCAGCCTGGTTCAGTTCCAAAGGTATGAATATACGGCTACAATCCCTTAGTAATATTTTTATTTTGTGACATTAGGAGATAGTGGTTTCGGTGAATTTTAGGACTTTTAATACTAACAATCAAGATAGCTTTACAAGTAATTGGAGGAATGGCAGTTTCTGAATCTTAATTTTTTTTATCATTTTCATCGCCTGTTCGTGTTTATACCACGAGCTACGCCTTTCTATCCTTTCCTTGTTGAAGTGAAATAGGATGCGTTGCGGCACCATGAAATGCAAGTGAGGAGTTACAGAGAACACTGAAAGGATTTAGAAGCAGCTATAATTTTTCAAAGCATAATTACCACGTTTTCTCATTCCTGTTTTAACTTTTCGTGGATTGAATGGATCACCTGGGCGACGCAACTAAACTTGTTATAGTTGTCACAATGACTGGTTCCTGTGCATGGTAGAAGCAATATACAGAAGGGAAGCATTATTGCTCGAATCGTTTCTAAACATGTAATATTTCTTAGTTTGTATGGTGAATCAAGTAATCGCACATGCTGTGCATGCCATTCTGATTTTCTGTGCTGATTTATACATTGATCAGGTTGAAGATTTGTCAAATTCAAGCCAGCACAACGGAGCTCTACCTAATTACTTATATTATGATAACATCAGGAACTTTTTGGTAGCAGTTAAGGACATGGGTTTGCCTGCATTTGAAGCTTCTTGTTTGGAACAGGTATGGCGTGAGCATTGCTGATCTGAAGCTTTAGCAGAGACAGGTGTTAAGTTCTTTTACAAAGAGATGAAAATTGTCAGCATTTTTGGTACCATTTTAGTTACAATCGCATACGTGTGGTGATAGGGTCCGTTGTCCTCAAGTGCATCTGCCAAGCTGGTTGACTGCATACTGGCACTGAAGTCATATCATGATTGGAAACAAGG
The DNA here is from genome assembly GCA_036785485.1 of Physcomitrellopsis africana. NCBI lineage: Eukaryota > Viridiplantae > Streptophyta > Bryopsida > Funariales > Funariaceae > Physcomitrellopsis > Physcomitrellopsis africana. Next base: position 113,388 of record JAWRVF010000859.1, read on the forward strand.
GGGTGCACTGGGTTTTTGGAGGCTAAAATCTCCTACAACCTCAACTGAATCGTGCTCAACATCTTCAAAATACTTTAACCGTTCGAAAAACATGATTATGCGAAGAAAATGGATGCATTCTGACCAAGAAACTTTTGATGGCACATCGCCGTCTTCTCCTCCGGATCAATCAGCAAACTTTGTAAGCTATCGCAAAGAATCCGCAGCCTCACTTACTGATATTATGCGGCTTGATCAGTCTGGTCAAGATGGTGTAGATGGAAAGAACGATGGTCGGATTTCAAGTTCAGACACTTCAGGTATCTACTAAGCCGAAAAACTCAATTGTTTCGATGTATGGTCTGATTATTTACTACACTGCTTTTGATACAAAGCAAAGATAAAATTCGACTGTACACTGAAAATTTCATTGTTAAGGGTACAAGTAAACTCTTTTCCTCGAATTTAGAAAACAACTAATTTTTTTAACTTCTCTTCTGAGCCCCTTCGCTACGTCTCACCACTTCCTAAAAATCCCATCTGCTATCCGGCAGCACTCTAAAGCCCTCTGATGGATGTGCCGGCTAAGAAATAAGGCTTGCATACCTTTCACAAGAGTTTCTACCCGTAAGCTAAATTATTTCAACAACAAAATATCACCACAATTAAAAGATTTCAGATTTCAAATGTGAACGGAACGTGCTAGTGAAGCATCATTTAGTAATTAGCGAACAATTTAGACATTTTTTTATTTATTTATTCGAGGTTTGATGTGAGTCACATAACAAGGCTGCTAAGCTCATAACTAATTTTACTCAATAGCGTCTACTCTCACATGGCTTCAAGACATTCGGCTCAAGTTCGGTGACGTTCTTCAACTTAGATCAAAACATGCGCATGATGCAACTCCCTCTGCTACAGAAGGTTATGGAGGAGCAACTGTGTCATATTATGTACGTGGCCAGCACATCAGTGTAGTAGCACGATGTGTTTTCTGAGATGAATAAATTAAAAAATGAGATTCAATGAAAAGTTTCAGTAATAAATATTTTTAATTTTTTTGAAAAATAACGATCTTCAAACTTAATTTGAAATACAAAACTTGAAATTAGTATTATTTTATTTTATATAACTTTGTAAAAGAATAATGATTTTTCATTCATGCTTACGTAACTGGGAGGATCTGATTATTTACTACACTGCTACAATCTTACAGTATTAGTTGCAGTCCAGTGTGTGTCGGGTGCTTTGTGCTATTAAGATATCTCTTTAGTTCTGCGCATTTCATTCTATTGAAGGTTATGGTTCTGCTCATTCGTTTCCAAGTTGCTCGAAGGGCCTCACACATTTAGTTGCGGTGATCTGTTTTGAAGCGCAGAATTCCATAACCGTTTAGCTTTGAACTCGGGTTTGAAAGTACTTGTCTATCTTGGATAAAAATTGTGCATGATGTATGTGTTCAGAATGATGTCCCTTCCAAGTCACTTCTGAGCCTCATCAGCGCTATCATAGGCGAAAAATCGTCAGAAGAGGTGCCCATGGTATGCTCATCCTGATCAGCTTAGGATGGTTAGCTATTGTATGGATAATTGTTGCCTTTCTGTTACGCATGTTAAGTAATACATCAACTGTGTTCGATGATTGTGTTGGTGCTTGTTGACGTCTGAACGAGTAACCAGGATTATGATTCACCGCAAAATTTTCATTTCCATGGAACGCTATATCCTCTTGCTTTAACCGGTTGTTCAAATTGAGAATATTATATTCAGTTGATGCAATTAGTCACGGGCATGCACGTCTGACGCTTATTCTGCTACATTTGTGAAAGATCTTGGTCAAAATAACCATATTATTCTTTGTTTATGAACATGACCTTTCCCGTAATTTCTTACTTCACGCCACTTGAATGATAAATCTTGATGGCAAATATATGGTTTGCAATGTCAGCTTGTGGAGTTCATGCTGCGGAAGATTATGGAGGCGTTTGAGCATCACATTCTGAGTCAAAAAAATGTAGTTGCGGAGACAATCAGTCCATCATTGTCCATATCCAAAGTATATCACTGGCCTGTGTTTATTGTACTACTATGTGGGATTTAACCAGAAAAATGCCCCCTGCAGGTGTTACCTTCTTAGGGTTCAAGTGAGTACTGGGCAGCATCTCAATGTGGTTTTTAATATTACAGATGGAAAGTACACTAAAAGATATAATGGAGCGGGATGTGAAACTTGCATCTCAAATCCTGGTGCCAGAAGCCTTACAAGCTGGCACTCAGGAAGGGTCCAATGTAATTTTCTCAGCCCTTTTGCGTTTACAAATGAGGGAATTTACTTACAATTATTTTAGGCTTTAAAAGCAGAACTTCAAGAATTTTCCAGGGACATGATACCTTCAGTAGCAATTTTGCTTATGGCATCTTTTTCTATGCCTGGTGAAAGCATCTCCATCTCATCTGGAGTTTTGCAATTAAGATAGGCACAATCCGGGTCGGTAGTGATTGGTACACTTCAAAGGGTACCTTTCTTATTAAATCGGCATGGGGTAGCCGGAGTTGTACACTAAGTAGCTTCACAATGCTGAGGTAGGTGTCGTTATCTGGATTTCAACACTTTCATGTGTTTGGCTGACTGGTCAGAGTTTCGTTCCAAAATAGTTGTGCAGTCAGAGACGGTCGATCGCAGTGCATACCGAGACGCCTCCGTATTGGGCAAAATTAAGTTTGTTTCGTGGTGGTGGAAAGAGAGCGGTTATCTTGGCCGCGTCATATTATGGAGCATAGCATTTGGTCTAAATAATCATGATTTCAGAAATCTAATCATGAAATAGGATGAACTGATTCTGGAATCTCAAAATAGACATAAAGAATGTTTCACAGGAGAAGAAAGTGAAAGAGGAAGCAGATATTAAGAAGCAAGATTCCAATAATTTATATGAGGAGCGATTACTCCACGTCGAGGATGCGAAGAAAGAAACAGAGATGGAGTTCAAGAATAAAGTGTCGATGCTGCAGTTACAGCTAACAGAGTTTCACAAGAAGATGCTAGAAATGGAACATCAGTCAAGTAGGCTGAAGGCCAGATTAAGTGAAAAGGACGCCAAATGGGAAGATACTCTCATTAGAATATTGAAGGAATTCAAGGTATTTGTAAGATATTTGGATATATGAAATGAATCTATTACACAAGTGCAGCATCTTGCTCTTAAGACAATCCTTTGCTTATTCTCTATATATTACTTTTCATTCATTGTTTGTACAGTAAATGAATTCTGCATTTTGTAATATTATTATTTAGCTGCCAAGTAGACTTGAATACTTTCTATCACGTCTACGCGATTTTATTAGCTGCTAACTTTGACAAAAAAGTTTATTCCTCTGTGCAGGATATCAGGAGGGCGCAACTAGATTCCAAGGAAGAAGTTCGGAGAATGCAGTTCGACTGGAAGACGGACCTCACAAATCTTGGTAAATTTCCAGCCCTTGCGATGTGTGGCCATTTATCTTCTTGTCACGTAGTTACAGATCACTAATAGCTCTTGACGTGCAGAAGAAGAACTTCAAACTCTGGTTGCAGCAGCGTCCGGGTATCACAAGGTATTATCTGAGAATCGTCAACTTTACAATGAAGTCCAAAATCTTAAAGGTGATTATATAGAACCGAACATCATCCGGTGTAATGATGTGCACTTGATTAGGCATTTTTCATTGTGCATACGAGTTTCGTTTTTTACTAGTAAGTTGTTGCTTGATCCTCGCTTCAACAATCTACATGACAATTGTCTCAGGTAGTATTCGTGTGTACTGCCGGGTGAGACCTTTCCTTACCAAGAACCCTACAAAACAAACAATTGTTGATTACATTGGGGAAAATGGAGAATTGATACTCTCTGATCCCAGTAAGCCTGCGGGCAAAGAATCCAGGCGGTCATTTGCATTTAATCGATGCTTTGACATGAATTCCTTGCAAGGTACACAGAAGTTTGGTGGTTCTTTGTTACTGTAATTACTTTTTGGACACACACAGCTAAAATAGTTGAAGGATTGGTGCCGTCGTCCTTCCTAGGTCCACTTCGTTCACAAGTCCGAAACCGTGGATGTGCATTAAATAATGTAGCTATTATTTTACCGCCCCTTGATCAATTTTTATTTGAGGTGGCACGTGAAACTCATTTGTATAGTAATGTAGTTTAAGGCTCCAAACTAATTTGGGCATGTGGTATCAAACCTGCTTTTTGTTCATTCCTATTCTTCTGGAAATGGTTTTATGACATCCTTGCAGAGAAAGTGTTTCTGGACACCCAGCCCTTGATCCGATCTGTTTTAGATGGATTCAACGTATGTATATTTGCATATGGGCAAACAGGTTCTGGAAAGACCTTCACCATGGTAAGTTATCTTTAGATATATCTTTCTATGGTATTTTTTTTAATGTTTATGAGGTGCTACTAGTCCATGCTTGATGTATCGAAATTTTCTGTTGCACCAATATGATACGCTTCTTCAATTTTCAGTCTGATTTTAAATTTGAATCTCTAGTGCTCGCTTGGCTCTTGTACTTGTTGGATGCTAAGTTTCTTAGAAAACCCAGTAAATGGATTAATTTTACGTATACTCAGTGATTTCACTAAAAACTCATGCTGCCCTCTGATACCTGTAATAACTCTTAAACCACGTCTCTGTTAATGACAGAGTGGTCCCAACAACTTGACACCTACGACTTGGGGAGTAAACCACAGAGCTCTCAATGACCTATTTCATATAACTCTGAGTAGAGTTCATGTTTTCCGATATGAGGTTGGAGTGCAGATGCTGGAAATTTATAATGAACAAGTTCGAGATCTTCTTGTGGCTGATGGTAGTCACAAGAAATATCCTTTTTTATTCTAAAATCTTTCGGAGATCACGTGTTGGAATATTTTTGTTAGTTACCTTTGTGTTGTTAAGATTGAGTTGCTCTATCACTATGCATTTTTTTTTCTCGCTTTGAGGCACTTGTGCTAGGACATCAAGATGGTTCTTGATAGTTAACCTTGACATCTGTTACGCTTGAGATTCGAAATAACTCGCAGGTTAATGGGCTAAATGTACCTGACGCAAGAATTATGCCAGTGCGATCAACAGATGACGTCTTGGAATTAATGAGATTGGGTGAGAAGAATAGAGTCGTTGGATCAACAAGTCTTAACGACCGGAGTAGCAGATCTCATAGGCAAGCTTGATTTATTAATCTCACATTGATGAAAATGAGGCCAATTCAAACATTCGCCTCTGAAGGACAAAAGTTCAGTAATTCAGATGCGAAAAGACTTAGCAGTGGTACTCTCGTTGCGTGCAGTGTGCTGACAGTTCACGTCCAAGGCACAAATTTAGGTTCTGGAAACATTTTTCGAGGCTCTCTCCACCTTGTTGATCTTGCTGGCAGTGAGAGAGTAGATAAATCGGAAGTTATTGGGGACAGGTTGAAAGAAGCTCAGCATATCAATAAATCCCTTTCAGCACTTGGTGATGTAATATCCGCCTTGGCAACAAAAAATGGCCATGTGCCATATCGGAACAGCAAACTCACACAGCTCCTTCAGGATTCTTTAGGTGATATATCAATACATGACCGTTTTTTGCTTTCTTCTTTGCAATTTACCATCATTTTACTTGTGCTAAGGACCAACTCGCGTCCTCGTGATTCAAGATTAAGATAATTAATATCTATCTGTTCATGTTGCACAAAACAGTCGATATTAATTATGCTCTGTTTATACCAATTTCTGATTTGTTACCGTTTCAAGATTATATTGACAGATGACACTGAAAACTGGAGATAGTCTCACCAAGGTCTATGGAACCTATATAGGGGCTGTCTAATCTATAGCACTCGATGGAGTAGTAACTTATTTAAAATATTGTCTGTTGTGACTTCTTATGTATAGGAGGGCAAGCGAAGACCTTGATGTTTGTGCACATAAGCCCGGATGCAGAATCATTTGGAGAGACAATGAGCACCTTAAAATTTGCTGAAAGAGCGGCGACAGTAGAACTTGGTGCTGCTCGAAGTAACAGGGAAAGTGGGGAGATTCAAAACCTGAAGGACCAGGTTCAAAGATTTAAAGCAGAGGATCTTTTCATATTTTGCTCATGTCGGATGGTCCAAAGGAAACTTGGGGCGCATAGGCTGGATTAATTAGACTCGTCCTAATCAAAATTCTGAGGATAAAAGCTGAAATAGATGATCTACTCTGTTGCTCACATGAAGATTGGACCATGAGGCTTTCAACTGGGTATCACTTGAATAAATAAATGTCTATGATGCAGGTATCCCAGCTCAAGGGTGTCGTCGCGAAGAAAGAGTCTGAGATAGCCAAACTACAGATGGCGAAAGAGCGACTGGAGAGTGGGGATAACTCTGCAAGTTATGATAGACTGAAACCAAAACCAACAAACTTCTGTAAAGCTCGCCAGCGTATGGGTAATGAAGCTCAAGCTCAAAAGGGTCAAAAATCGACAGCGGAAAATGGAGATGCGATTGCGGAGGTTTGCTTAACGTCAAGTGAATTCAATGAACTTATGTTCGCTGCCTTTTAGATATAGTTTTTATGGTCAGTCCCTGCTCGTATGTCATGGGTGCAATTTGTTGCCAAATTGAACCAATTCCTTGTAGATCTTCATAACATGTACAAACCAAAATATTTTACTAACGAATTAGTCCCCATACTTCAAAAAAACTTTTGAGCAGACACGTAAATCTGTGCCCAAAACGACATCAGGAAAAATTAACTCTGTCATTTTGAGCGCCGGTCATGACCCTGAGGATTCGACAGAGAACTTTAAGTCCTCTTCAGCGTGCTCGCCGTCGGGTTCTACCACAGAAAACAAACTTCAATTTGAGGTGAGTGAGGCTGAGAGTACTCAGAACTTCCAAGTTCTTAAAGTATTATTTGAAAGGAATTTAACGAATGTGGGCTACTTTGTTGGTCACAATTTCCTTGAGCTTGATGTTTCTTTGTAAGGTGCAGAAACTCAGTCTTGTCCTCCACTGAAAATAACAAAGCACGGCTCAATCTACTAAGCATGTTTGATACCATTCCTCTAAAACCTTCGCAACCTGAGGGTACTACATTTAAGAAGTTTAATGACACATTTCATCCTTGAAAGAGTTGATGCTATCTTTCTTTCAGGATCATCAACAGTTAAGTACTGAGAGTGGTCGGAGTTGTAAATTATGACGCTGTATGTGGACTTTCCAAGCAGGACCCTATACAAAGTGGTTTGAGGGTCAGGACTACTCCAAGTATGATGCACAATGGTCAGGAGCCATCACAGGGAAGTTTTGAAACAATATCGCTAGAGACAATCGAGGACTGTTGTGTTTTTGAGCAAGAGGCTCTGGATGCAGGGATTAGGAGAAGCTCGTTTTTATTGAGTGATGTGGGATATGATGAGGATTTTGAAAACGATGGAGCTTTTGAAGCAAGGAATAACTTTCAGGATGATACTGCAAGTTTATGTTCGGATGGAGATGTTTTAGCTGAAGCTAATACCTCTGGGGCAATTCAGGTAGACCAATACAAGAAAGTGAGACCCGGCTCTTCACGACCCCATCATGACCGGAAGTAAGTCTAGCGTTAATTAAATCACAATCAGTTGAGAAAGTTCATTCACTAGTAGTTAAATATCATAAGTTTTTAGATTATGTTTGTGCTCTGTAATCTTCCCTCTTTTTATCTTCACAGCAACCCGCTAGGAAGTTGTGTTATTGTTTATCCTTTCTGACAGAATGGTCATCTACTGCCTCAAAGCAGTCACTACATTGGTAGTGATTTAATCTATACAAGATTGACTTTCAAAAGCTATCTGCACACAATAGTTTGAGAGCTAACTCATAGATACTGTTTCTTGTCTCGCATTCCACTTGGGGCAGGGAAATTCTTCAAAATGGAGTTTTTTTTGCTCCAGTTTCAAGTGCTTCCAAAGCTTTGTCGAGGAAAATAGACCGTACATCAACAAGAGGGCAAACTCATGCACGTCCCCGCAAACGTCAAACTGCCGGATCTGTTGCAACTCTTGACAAGCTGGACGTCAAGTAAAATCCATCCTTAACCGGAATTTTCAATCAAGAGATTTCAATCATGAATCAATAATTGGTTAATTCATGATTGCTTCCTCCATGTCAATGAAATTTTTTACTAATTAGAAATTATAAAAATCTTTGTTTGCAATACTAAATGAAATATATGGCACTTTTGATAACTTTTGATAAGGTTTATTACTTTTGTTTCAAGTTTGTTAATTCTAGAGCATTTTGTTCTTGTGAATAGGAATTACAAACAATAGAAATTTGATAATGATTAAAAAAATTGTAATTATGCAAAAGTGATGACCAAGTCTTTTTTAAACTTTAGGTGGAAACATTAGGCCAATTTCTATTTTAGTTTTTATTATGTTGTCTAAGTTATTGATAATTTTTTATCATTTAAACTATTTTTAAATTGGTCATTGTTGTAAAAATATAATATTATAGACAACAATAATTTATTCAAGATATTTATGCAACTAATGCAATGTAATAATTTTAAAGTTCTGGTATTATTACTAAGAACTATGAGGAGATTATTTTATGGTTGATGAATGTAATTTTAAAAAATGTTTCAAATATATTAATAAGTTTTTTCTCTTTGTACTCATAATGTAATAATTCTTGTATCAACTATACAATTGTAATGAATATTAGAGATTGTCATTGAATTTAATCTTATTATAATAACTAACTTATAAAATATTATATATTATAATTAAATATCATAATTTAATGACAATTCTACTACTAGTCAAATATATGAGACCTGGCCATTCTTTGATTTCTTTTTGTCATAAGATTATTTTTATTTTTTATATTTAATTTATTTAAAATATGTTAAAAGTTTTAAGTTAGGATTATTAGCTAAGATTAAACATTCAAGTTGACGTTAATAAAATAAAATAAAAATTATTTTTATTAGTATTAATAATAAAATTTAAGTTAGTTTAAATACTTTTATATTAAAAACAATATCAGTAAAGAAGATTAGATTTTAATTGGAAATCAATTTTTGAGCTATAGAAAAACTTATATATAAAAACTTGAATAATTTGTAGAATAAAAAAATAAGATTAATATTATTATATCTTATTCTAGCTAGATCTATGAATTTTAGCTAAATTATATCTTTCAAAAAATTATTATATTTTTTATGTATACTTTTAATAATATTTTATTGAAAGAGATTTATTTTTATAAATAATAAAAAAATAATTTTCTTTAAAATCAATCAATGTATCAAAAAAAAATTCTTTACAAATTAAATTATTTTAAGATTAATAGAGTCTTTTAAAAGTTTGTAGTTTTTATAAAATCTTATGAGTTTCTTAGAAACTAAGAAGCTTGTAGAGAAATGATAAACTTTTTTTTATAGACAATAAAATATAAAAATTAACTCAATAACTTCTAAATTATATAAGTTTTAGTTGCAAATAGTTGTTGTATACTAAAATTGATGCATTAGATTAAAATTTAAAATATAAGACAAGATTAGTTGCCAAAAGATATTTATTAGTATTAGATAAGGATTCATATGAGACAATTGCAATATTTACTAAGTTCCACCAATATTGAAACTATTATTGCAATTGGAATAGCAAAAGACTTAATAATACATCAAATTGATGTAAAAATGGTTTTTCAAATAATTTTAAACAAAATGACATTAGATTGAATCAATTTGTTAGACTTTTGGAAGAAGATAGAAATTACCTTACATGAAAAATTTAAGAATTATTATTTATCTTTAAAAGATATCAAGAATATAGTATCAATGTATTAATACAAGTTTTATTAAATCAACATCCTCTAAGATATTAAAAAATATCTAATATAAATCTTCTTGATTATATTTATTTTAAATTCTATATACTAAGTCAATAATATGTTTTAAATCTTTAATTTTTTTTATTTTTTATTTTATTATCTTAATAAATCTAAAAATAGAAATAAAAAATAATAATGTATTTATAAGAATTTCAATGGCTTATTTAAAAATTCTATCATTATATGAAATGAATAATAGTTTTTTTTTTTGAATATTTATCTAGAAAAATAATTATTACAAAAAAAAAAAAAAACATCCAAAATCATATTTTTTTTTTAATCACAATTGAGATTATTAAAGCTAATTTTTTATTTCTTCCAAATTATCTCATCTTTACTTCCATCATATCTTACTTGCAACAACCTATATTAAGTTTACTTTCATATTCTTAGTCATTGGATTTCATGCATGTAAATGATTATCACTTTTAAACTCAATAAAAGTCTATCACAAGGATTAATAAATTTTTCAATCATATCTTTTAAATATAATAAATAAGATTTATTGGTTGTAAAAGCATATATAAAAAATAATTCTATGAATCACATTCTATCAAAGATTCTCATATCTACTTTATTATATAAATAAAGATCATTACACACAACATGTTAAATGCCACAATCAATGTCAAATTGTAATTAAAAATCAAATAGGAATGTATAATAAGTACAACTTCAAATGTCCTTCTTAATAGATAAAGAGTCCTTCAAATCAATTAGGAATAAATATATATGCAATTAAACATGATGTTTGGATAATATTGCTACAACAATTATACACATTCAAGTCAACGTTGTGATACATAGATGAATCAATTAAGGAAGTAATTCTTATTAAGAACATATACTTTGGAAGTTCATAGAATCTTTTAGAACATTTTAGAAGCTTCAAAGTTATTGAAAGTCACTTGAAAAGCTTCCTAATTAGTGGAAGTAGCTTAAGAAGCTTTGTAGTTAGTAGAAAGAATTCAAGAAGCTTCCAAGTTGGTAGAAGGAACTTAAAAAGCTTCTAAGTTTATAAAAGCTACTCGAGAAGCTTTTTAGATATAGATATATATTAGAATTGAGGTTGAAGAGTTCTTTAGTCTCGACAATGTATCTTTTGGAGTTTTAACTCACCTTTCTTAGTGTTGTTTGTATATTCATTTAATTAATTCAAATCCTTGTCAGTTTCTTTTTTAAATATTTTTTTAGTTCAAGTCTCTTGTTCTGTATTCTCATGTCATTGACAGTTTGTTGAAACTATTTTTATCTTCAATATCAAATTTAGATTTTTTTTGTTAGAAAATAGATTATTTCTCTTCTTGAAGATATATTAGCACTTTAGAGGTTGCAAATTATTCTCTTCTAAATTAATATTGTCTTCTTATAATTTTTTTTTTAATTTTTTTTAATTTTTTAAATGATTAGAGATAAAGACATTAGTATGATCAAATCTTTTGAGTCTAAGTTAGATGCCATCACAAGCACTTTTATTACTTTATCTGCTAGGACTGCAAAGATTGAAAGGATTATTACAAAACTGTATAATCATACAACATTGAGAGTATCAAAATCTAAACTGTATTCATTTCTAATTTCTATGCTTGAGGATGCAATATTATCTATGTTATGCCAAGAAAATCTATCTCTTTAGTAATATTAGGAGCCTTGAGTTAGTCTTTTGAAGAAATATGATGGTATATGTTGAAAATTTTGAAGGTTTGTCAATCAAATTTCATTGATAATGGTTCTATAATTCAATACTTATTCAACAAAAGAATCAAGGATTAGATTGGTTTATATCTTTCTTATGAGATAAGTATTATCATGGTTTGCTCTCTTATTTGAAAAGAGATCATCAATTCTAAGCAACTTTGAAGTTTTTGAAGCATTTATAAAAGCATTTAAAAAACATGACAAGGCTTATTGGACAATAGCTAAGATTCAAATATTGTGACAAGGGGCACACTTTGCATCAATCTATGTATCTAATTTTAAATAATTAATATGTGATATTAATTGACATAAAGAAGCCTTGATGAATCAATTCTATTGGAGATTAAGAGATAATATGAAAGATTTGTTATTATCACTTTTGGATCTATAATTGCTTAATGAAGCCATCAACCAAGCTATAAAATGTAATAATTGACTATTCCAATATTGTTAGATTTAAAGTCTATGGACTTTAGCAAGACAAGATATAATTTGATACACTCTTATTATATAAATAAGCATTTTGAATCCACATTCATAAGAAAAAGATATGCAATTTAATGCAGTATATTTTAAATCTTTTAGTCTATTAAAAAAAAATTTTAGATAGAAGAAATTCTATGGTTGTATTGTGGTGAGGAAGGCGACAAGGTTAGTAATTATTTGAAGAAATAAAATTGACACATCATCAAAACCAAGAATACAATTGTTCAGGAAAACAAAGATGTTCAACTATAATAAGAATCGTGCAGCTAGATAATTTAACATCACAAAATTATTTAGGTTTGTCTTTTTTTACTTAACTTACTTGTTGTTTTACAATTGCATTGTATTTTAGTCTTCAAAAGCTTCAGGCAATTGCCTTGTTGGATTCAAAGGCATCTGCTTAGTTCTTAAATGAGGCATTTTTTAAATTTTATGAAATTCTTTTAATTCAAAAATCCAAACTATGCATATAGAAGTAATAGATAGACAATTTTTATCCTCTGGTAGTATCATCTATGAAACAACACCTATAGAAGTGTCATTTAAAGACCATGGTAGTCAAATTGTATTCAATATTATTAGGAGTCCTTCAAATCCTATTATTCTTGGATTTTTTGATTGAAAAAATATAATCTATTTATAAATTAAAAGCTCCAAAGAATAATATTTCCAATAAAAATCCCTACAAGAAAATTTTATAAAAAATTAGAAGACAATAAGCCTTTATTTATTGGAATAAGGACTTTTATAAGATCAACCAAAGAAAATACACTATTTGATATTTATGCAACTCCAACTAAAGAAAATATGATTTTATCAATAAGTATTTTAGAGGAGTAGAGCAAATTTTAAAATACTTTTTAGAAGAAAAATATTGATATATTATCAAAATACCAACCATATGATTGTGCTATAAATCTTCAAGAAGAAACTCAATCACCTTTTGGTCCAATTTATAATCTTTTTCAAAATGAATTTTTAGCATTGAAGGATTATATTGATAAAAATCTTGTAAAGAACTTCATCAAACATTCAAAGTCTTTAGCAAATGCTCTTATATTCTTTGTGAAGAAAAAAGATGGTTCCTTACGTATGTGCATTGATTATTAGGGATTAAAAAAGATATTAATAAAGAATTATTATCTACTACTATTAATCTTAGAACTTTTGGAATAACTCAACTAAGCAAAGATCTATATTTAAATAGATCTTTATAGAGCATACAATTTGGTATGGATTAAAGAGGGAGACAAATAGAAGACCACATTTTGGACAAGATATGGATATTTTGAATATAATGTCATGCCTTTTGGATTAATAAATGTACCTGCTATCTTTGAGCATTTAATAAATGACATCTTTTGAGAGTATTTAAACAAGTTTGTGATAATTTATCTTGATGATATCTTGATATACTCAAAAAATTTGGAGGAATACAAGGAACATGTAAAGTTGGTATTACACAAGCTACAAGATGCAAGTTTATATGCCAAGCTAGAAAAATGTATATTTCATCAACCAAAGATGGAATTTTTGGAATATATTGTATGTACTAAGGATTTGATAAAGGATCCCAAGAAGGTAGAGGCAGTTATGCAATGGACCATCTGAAAGATTATAAAAGATGTACAATATTTTTTTGAATTTATTAACTTCTATTGGATCTTCATCAAAAATTTCTTTCAAATTTTTGTCCTTCTTACTTAATGGATATGCAAAGATAAGTTGAAATAGAAGCCTCAAGCAGAAAAGGCATTCAAAGACGTTAAGATAGTATTAATCTTAGTTCCAATCTTGGTGCATCTAGACTTTATAAAAGTATTCTATATGGAGAGCAATGCTTTGAATTTTTTATTAAAGACCATACTTTTATAAATAGATGTAGACAATAAATTCTATCCTATTATATTTTATTCTCAAAAGTTTTTTGCTGCCAAAATTAATTATAAAATCCATAATAAGGAGCTTCTTACTATTGTGGATTCTTTTTAAGAATGGCATCATTTTTTTTGAAAGAACAATGCATCCCTTGAATGTATATACAAATCACAAGAATTTAGAATATTTTATATCAACTTAGGTTGTTAATCGCCGCCAAGCTTAATGGAATATATCATTATTTTGATTTAATTTTGTTATTATTTAATGACCTAGAAAGCTAAAAAGATTGTTTGATGCTTTATTAAGAAGATTATATCTTATATCAAGAATAGAAAAAGTAACATTTCATTAACAATATGTAGTTTTGTTAAACCAAAATAATTTTTTTTTTTGTACCACTATTACATTAGCACCTATTGATTCTAATTTCTTTAATGAGGTGCATACTACAACCACTAATGATACTTTGGCCCTTAATATCAATCGTCATCTCAATAAAAATACTCACAAGTTTAAGCTTGAGGAAGACCTTCTATATTTTGAAAAACATTTGTATATCCCAAAAGGACCAACATGACTACATGTTCTTCAATCTTGCCATGACTTCCTAATCTTGGATTATTTTAGATTTAATAAGACCTTAGAACTTATTTCTCTAGATTTTTGGTGGTCTTAAATGTATAAGGTTGTGAAAGACTTTGTCCTCTCTTCTGACATTTGTTTAAGGTTCAAGAATCTTTGACATTATCCTTATGAACTCTTACAATTGTTGTCTATTCCAAGACAATCATAGTCTTTTATCTCAATAGATTTCATCATAGATCTATTGCCATCCAATTCATTAGACAACATCCTTGTAGTAATTGATTGGCTTATAAAGATACTTATTTTATTCTTTACAAAAAGATTACATCTAATAAAGAAATGACAAGGCTCTCTTTTGATAATATATATTGATATTATAGCCTACTAGGTGATATTGTATCCAATTGAGAATCTCAATTTATATCTAAATTTTGGAGATGTCTTTTTGAAATATTAAAAGTAGACATTAAACTTTCTTTGGCTTTCCATCATCAAACTGATGGCCAAACAGAACAAATTAATCAAATTTTGAAGCAATATTTTTGATGCAATATCAATTATCAACAAGACAATTAGATCTTGTATCTATCATTAGCAAAATTTATATATAATAATATTATTCATGTCTCAATTCAACAAACATTATTTTATTCTAACTGTGGATATCACTCAAAGCTTCATCTATGGAGTATGTCAAAGAATAACAATCTAGTAGTTGAAGGATTTGCAAAGCATCTATCACAACACCAAACAATTTTGAAGCTTCAATTGCAAGCAACTCAAGATACTTACAAGCCATCTATAAATAAATTCAGGAATCAACTGCTTGTTTTTTATATTTGAAATAAAATATGGCTTCTTTGATAAAACATCAAGACCAAGCAGCCATGCGATAAATTAGTCTATTAGAGGTTATGACCATTTTCCATCTAGAAGCAAATTAATCCAGTGATATATCGCTTAGAACATCTTTTATGAAGGTACATCCAATTTTTCATATCTTGTTTTTTTTAACCTTATAGAGAGTTGCATATTTTGGAAAGAATATAACATCAGTGTATCTAAAAAAATACAAGAATTTCATCAATTCTATCTTTACAAATCCAAATATATTTAATAATAATTTATTGGTAAAGATTGGATTCGAGGAATATTTATAAGAGGAAGAAAGTTAAACTAAAGCCTTTACCAATATGTAATCATTTATTTCAAGATAGAATAGAGTGGTAGAAGCAAGTCAGTCACCATATCTAATCTTCAAGTGTTGAAAAATTTAGCAGAGTAAAATTCAAAAGATTTATTTACTACGTAACTTTTGAATAAATTAGTACAATTTTTACAGCCTTCAATTGAGCAAAAAAAGAATAATATATTTCAATACCAAGTATGATGACAATTAGAGCCATTATGAGCAACATCCAATCATACAAGTCTTAATTCCAATGCTCAAGTTTTAATGATATTACTTAAGCTTAAAAAAATAAATCTGTCTAAGACTAAAATCTTATTTGGAGGATATTTTGAAGGCCACAATAAATATCACATCCTTGAATGAGATGTTTCAACAATGGAGGTTTTAGCTCAATACTATAGGTGATTTTTTTGACGACCAATAGAATTTATTATCCAAGAATAAAAAAATATATATATAGCTTCATTAGTACAGTGTACTCTTGATTTTTTATGTATATAAAAAGATTTTTGAAGGTATGAATTCTTCTTGAAACTTAGTGCTAGAGAAGGGGGTGATATTAGGGACATATACTTTGAAAGTTCATAGAACCTTCTAAAATATTTTAAAAGTTCCTGAATTAGTAAAAGTTAGTTGAAAAGCTTCCTAATTGGTGAAAGTAGCTTAAGAAGCTTCATAGTTAATAGAAAGAGCTCAAAAAGCTTCTAAGTTGGTAGAAAGAGCTCGAGAAGCTTCTTAGTTTGATAGAAGCTCTTGAAGAAGCATTTTAAATATGGATATATATAAGAATTAAGGTTGAAGAATTCTTCAATCTTGACAACATATCTCTTGGACTTTTAGCTCACCTTTCTTCATATTGTTTGTGTATTTATTAGGTTAATTCAAGTTTTTGTTGATTTCTTCTTGAAATCTTTTTTCAAGTTTCTTGCTCTGTATTCTTGTATCTTTGATATCAAGGGATTAGTGGGTATAGGATTTGGAAAGGCTTTTCTTTCACAATTCATTAAAGGAGAATTAGGTCTTGATTCTTTTCTTTCTTGATTTGCTTCTATAAAAGAATTAAGACATTTTGAGTCCAATATGTCTTCTCTTATTACTTAGTTAGGGTTTAGTTCCAACAAATTGATTACAAATATGTCTTGTGACATTATAGGTATATCTTATTTGTCGAACCATTGGACCTCAATTCTTTAAATTTTGGAGTGGATTTTTTAATGGACTTCTTTAGATTTTTTTATAGATAGAGGTAGTTTAGATTGTCTAGATCTAATAAAATAATGCATCTAATATAACTATGGACATAACATTCACCTAGATTCATAATTTTAGTATACCAATCTTTACAAAATCAAATTAAAATATTTTAGCTATCCAAGTGCAATCCACTTAAGATACCTTCTAACAAGGTACAAAAACAAAACAAAAGTGACTAAAGAGGAAATGATTGCTTGAGTATTACTTCAAACAATATTTTTCCAACTTTACTTACTATATGGTACAATCCTATGTGGGAGTGATCCTAACCAAGAATAATATTAAAAAAAATTCTATTCTAGGATGGTAAGAAATTTGAGCTCTTTTTTTTTCTTATTTCTTCATACAAAATTTGTTTAAAAAATAATCTACTATAATAGTTAATGACAAAGGTTACGTTACAAAAAAGGTTCTTTACAATTAATTTATACCACTTTGAAGAAGAGCTCACCTTGTTACATCTCTAGCCAATCTAGCATTCATTAATAAAGGCCAATAAATATATAATATTCTCCTAATAAATCTAAGCTAAATATTTCAAATAAGATTTAGGATTTAAAATTAAAAGACTACAGGTTCTATCTACCTCCTATATCCATATCTACAAGAGAGATTGAAAACTTATCTTTCTTACATCTTTTTCTCAGATTCTACCCTCCAATTCTTAGCTTCTGCTCCTTGCTTTTATGTATATCCACTAAATTTAAAAGAATTAAAATAAAGTAGCAAGAACCAAGGAACTTACTTGAAATTTATTTTTCTAGTGCCACTTATTATCTAATATCCTTTATTCCTCAATCTATAATTTGTATTAGTTTAATGAAATTAAAACTCAACCAAATTGCTTAATTGAAGGTTTACTTTAGAAGTATGGTATCTTAAATAATTATTCTTCTTTTATTATTTTTCTTCTTACTTTTTTAATAGCGTAACTTATTTAATCTTTTATTAGAAAATCTTTTCTATCCTATATTTGTGAAGAGAAAAAATATGACAGGTAGAGAAGGTGATTAAATCCCTCTATTACTAAAAAAAAGCCAACTATAAGAAAATTTATAAAGATAAAGTAAAACATTGTTTATTCAAATAAACAATCTTTTATCTCTTATGAAAAGATAACATATAAGAGGTGGAGAGGGTGATCAAATCCCTCAACCACTAAAAAAAGGTCCTCAATTAGAAAATTATAAAGAAAGTGATGAAATCTTAAAGATGAGTTCCACCTCTTATGCTTTGGAAGTGGCAACCAATTTCAATCATGTTCCACTTAAGGTAGCAACCTTTCTCCACTCCAAAATTTGCTACAAATTAATTATTGATGCAATTTCAATAAAAATTATACCATTTTAAGTTTATCTTTTAAATATTTATATTCCAAAATAATTCAATTGAAAATAGTTAACAAGTATTAAAAAATACCTTTTCAAACAAAGAGTATACAAAATTATCAAGGCAGTGAATTTCCTTCTAATCAAAAACTTACTAAAAATTTAATTTTGATCCAAATCAAATGTGTGATAGCTTTTTAAGAAGCTAATATTAAAATATATAATCTCACAAAATTTCAAAGTCAAATAATAAATATATAAAAATAGATTAATAAAAATCCAAGAATAAATCATTCTTTATTTAACAATTGATTTTTTTTTTTTTTTTTTTTTTTTTTTTTTTGACTATAAATGATAAAAGATTAACTTACAATAACAATGAAGAGAGGTAAAAGACTTATAAATGATAGAAAATAGAATTGAAATGCTCACTCAAAAAGTCCACATAAAAGATCAATCACCATTAACTAACTCCATATTCATCCACACAATTAGAAGCATCACCTCTCAATAAACACACCAAAATGTAAGAATAAATTTCACCCCTCAATCCAAATTACAATATGGCCTCAATTAAGAGTTCCTTGTGATTGGTGGTATGAAATGAAAGAAACAAATAGCAAGAACAAAAAAAAGAACAAATATAAAATAAATCAAATATGTGTAATTAAATAATTACATATTATAAAACTAGTCACAATTTGCTCACTAGATTTTTATCTAGTAAAAAATAAAATTAAAAAAATAAAAATAAAATTTTAAGTAGATATATATATTTTTAATGGTATAAAAAATATGTAAATCCAAGTTATTATGAATAAATTATAATAATTTAAAGATAAAAGATAAATAATAAAAAAATTAAGTGAATAATTTTTACCTCAAAGATAACTTGCTTAAGAGATCAAGAATTCAAATCTCACCAAGGCTCACAAGTAGTACAGAAGAGTGTCCTAGAAAGGCCTCAAGGCCTTAGTCTTATCTTCCTACCTACATCCAAGGTGCCACAACCTATATGAGACTTGTGTACCTCCTTTCCTATAAGGACTATATTAGCTACTAGTCCTCCTATTTTTTACTAATAGAATTTATTTTTTTGTATTTCTGACTTTACCATAGTCTTCAAAAACATCCAATTAGCTTGGGAACCTTGTATAGCCTTCAAATCTTATTTCATTTCTTCATAATGGCTCCTAAGGTGGTAAAACTCATTTTTATTAAAGTTTTCAAAACTATTCTAAAAATTCTAAAAAAATTCTAAATAATTTTTAAATAAAATTTAAAAGTATTTATAATATTTTTAAGATGGTAATGTTAATTCATAATTATTTAATTTTACCTTGGTAATTTTTTTATAATAATAAAATTAATTTTGGTCAATTAAAAATCCTATTTTTTATATAAATAATTAAAAAGACACAAGATTTTTTTTTATGCTTCTTCTATCTATTAGGTAATATTTATATATTTTTAATAAGTAATATATATAAATAGAAGGCCAATATAGATATTGGTCTCAATAACTAAATATTAATTCTTACAATTAAAAAAAATCTAAACCAACTAAGATAATTGCTTCCAAGACTTATTAAGATTCCATTTCTTCTCCACTGATACTATTTTCTTTCATTTAGCATCCTCTAAACACATCTTCACTTTACAATTATAATTTTAGCACTTTAAATATATTTTTTTGTCCTAAAATAATTAATGAATCAATTTGATGACTCATAATATATTATCAAGGATAAGGTATTATGATAAAGACGATATGATTGATTTGGAAGATGATGTGGGCACAAAATTTTATAAAAATATATTATCAAAAGAAGATATATGTTTGAAGATAACATTGGAATTATATCTAAAAAATTTATATGAAGGTAAATAAAGAGATGTTCAAAACTATCTAAGCACATTAAAGTGATAAGAAGGTTAGACAAATCAAAAAAAAACTAAAAATCTATAAGAAAGCCTATGGATATTTTTTATGTGATGGATATTTATAAAAGCATTCAAAAAAAAAAAAAAAGAAAAAAAAAATACCACAACAAATGATATGTGGTTTAGAAGCTCAACAAAAGATTATCAAGGAATTCCATGAAAGTTTGTAGATAGGACATAGAAGAATATGAGCAACTTTAATTAAATTGAAAGAAAAATATTAGTAGAAAGGCATGTATAAAGATGTGGCTGATTTTATAGAATCATGTGAAATTTGTCAATTTTATTCTAACATTCAATATCAAGATGAATTACATCTAATTTATCTTCTAATAGTACATTATAAGTAGGTAGTGGATTTAATGGCAATGTCTATGGAACTTAGGCAAATGAGATATTTGGTACTTGGGCACGAAGATTTATAAAATATGATTGAAGGATGAGTATTAAAAATAAAAAGTACTAAAAGTATATGTCAATTTCTCTTAGAAGACATTGTTTGTTGCTATAATTGTATTGAAAAAATCATTACAGATAGAGGTGAATTAGATACAAAACAAACAAGAAAACTCTTTGATAGAATATAAATTAAACTTTCTTTGACAACAATATATAATCCAAAAGGTAATAGGAAGAGTAAGTAAGGACATTTATCTATTATTAAGGCATTAATAAAAACATACAATGACAAAGTACATCAATGGCCAAGGCTACTATCACTTGTATTATAAACAGATTGCACAATTTATAGTATAGTGATTAGTTATATATCTTCTAAGTTAAAATATGGACAAAAGTCAATTATGCCAACAAAAAAAATAGTGCATATATATAAAATATTGCCTTGAAAAGATGATCTTAATAGAAAGGAGCTTTTAACATTACAAATTCAGCAATTGAAAAGAAGACCTAAGGATATTGAAGTTGCAATAGGGAGGTTAAAAGAAGTAAGAGAAAAGAATAAAGAAAGATTTAATAAAACACATGGACTATGGTCTAAAAAAATAAAAGAAAGTGATTGAATCTTAATCTTTGACAATAATTTGAATAACTAATATAATACATTACAAAAAAAATTTAAGCATTGATTTGGATCATATGTTGTAATAGAAGTCTATGATAATGGAAGATATTAATTACAGAAACATGATGGAATGAAATTAAAGTCACCTATAGCAGGCAAGCAAGTCAAGTTATTTAAACAAAAATAAGTTTATACATATTTTGATAAAGAAAAAAATCTATTAAAGAGTATTCAAATGGAAGAAGAGAAATAAATTGAAGATTAAGTATTTGACTAGGATGAAGAGTGTGATACATCAATATATTAAAGAATTATTGATACATATTAAAGGATGTAAAAATTCAAGGTGGACGGATGTCATGTAATAATATGGCCATTAGGTGAAAGAAAAAAAGAATGATTATATTATAGAAGAGCTCAAATAAAAATATTTTAGCAAATTATTTTAAAAATATAGATAATAGATGAAATAATAAAAATTTAAAAGTTCTAATATTACCTTCTTATAGAAGAGGCTTCTACTTACTTTGTATAGCTATAAATAAGACAAAATAAAGTAGATTAGAAAAATAAATGATATAGACATCTTTGAGAAGGAATAAAAAATAGGATTTAATAAAATTTATTTTAAAATTCTAAGAATTGATATCTAAAGATGACTAGTTGTGAACTTGGATCAAAATCAGATCCTAAGGCACAAAACTACATCCCTATAGTAGATGCAAAGTTTTTTGGTAGATTAAAGAATAGAGTTTGAAAGCAGACATCAAAGAATTTCTTTGAGCAATAGTTTTAAGTGATTTAGATAGATATTAACTTTGTAAGAGTTTTTCAAAGTCAAAGTTGATTCAAGTGACTCTAATTTTTGTGAAATAAAAAGAGGTTTATATTTTTGAATATTTGTGAGTTTGATTATAAATCTATTAGTGAAATTTTTTTGATTTGTAATTATAATTTTATTAAGTGCATGCTATAAATTTGAGCTTGATCAAATGATTTGATTGAAGGTTATTGAAGTTCAAATGGATCAAAATCTCAAAAATTGGATTTTAAAGATCATTGAGGATTTCTAAGATATGCAACAATCTATTAGTTGGATTGAGATAAAAATTATTTTTATAGATAGTACACTTGATTTTTTATATATTTGTAAATTTTGGAAGCAATTGAATAGTACAATAAGAAAATATTAGCTTTGGAAGATTAGCATCAAGGTTAGAAAAAGATGTAAGCTTATACCTGAGCAAATTTTTTTATTTCTCTTCTATTTAGTGAGTTGGATCTTCTTCAAAATTTTGCAAATTTTGAGTCAAAATCAACAATTCAATCATTGACTATTGAGGTTTCAATTTACTATAGGATTTATTAGGATTTGATTAGGATTTGATTAGGATTTGATTAGGATTTTTTAAGATTTGATTAGGATTCAATTAGAATTTGTTAAGATTCATTTAAGAATTTATTAAAGTTTTATTAGGATTTATTTAGGATTTAGGATTTAGTTAGGATTTTATTAAAGTTTTATTAAAATTTCATTAAGATTTATTTAAGGTTTAAAGTTTGGTTAGGATTTTATTAAGATTTGTTTAGGATTTAAGATTGATTAAAATTTGATTAAGATTTGATAAGGATTTTATTAAGCTTTGTTTAAGATTTAGAATTTGATTAAGATTTGATAAGGATTTCATTAAGCTTTGTTTAGGATTTAGAATTTGATTAAGATTTTTTTAGAATTTGTTTAAGATTTGACTAAGATTTTACTAGGATTTGACTTATATTTGAATAAGATTTGATTAGAATTTGATTAAGATTTAGTTATAATTTTATTTTTAATATTTTTTTTTAGTATTTTTAAATATATATATATATATTAATATTTTATTAGAAATTCTTTATTATTTTTTTATGTCTTCTTTATAGGTTTTTTGGAATTTTTTTGTGTATTTTTACTAATTAATTAAAAATCTAATTAAATTTCTTTAATGGTTGAGCATACTTATTAATTTTTAATTATAATCTATATATAATTTTATTAGAGGTGTTAGGACTTGTTGTTATAATTTTCTTTTTATCTTCCACAACCAAGTGTTTGATGCATTCTCAAGCAAGACTTCACGTAATACAATACCATAATATAGATGATGAACTTTCTAATATTCATTTATGCCATATTATGGTGGTACCTATATAGTATGAACATATTGCCAAATTTTTTAAAACTCAACAACTACCCAATATCTTATCAAAAAATAAATGACAAAAGATTAAAGTGAATAGTATTTATTTTATTCTTATAGCCAAGAAATTATATCATCAAAGAATTGACGAGATTTTAAGACATTGTCTTATTTATGAAGAAGTATCATTTGTACTAAAAGCTTATCACTCAAGTGCTTGTGGTGGATATTTTTTGATCAATTAATAACTCAAAAAATCCTTAGAATAGACTATTTTTGGCCTATAATATTTGCCAATTTAGAATCATTTGTAAGAGCTTGTCATACTTACCAAAAATATGTACACAATGATTTAAATCTTGCAATGCCTTTAAATCCTTCACTTCCACTTCTTCTATTTGAAAAGTAGGATGTAGATTATATCGGATATGTTTATCTTATATCTTCACATCAAATGCAATATATTATTGTAGTTACAAAATATTTGACCAAGCGGATAAAAGCAAAAGTTGTCAAAAAGATTGATACTAAACAAACTGTCATATTTTTGTATAAAAATATTATAGCTCATTTTGGTTGTTCAAAAATTCTTGTGAGTGACAATGGTTATTATTTTTTAAATGAAACCATTAAAGAAATGACCATATTTTTTACTATCAACCATAGGAAGATAACTCCTTATCACCTTCAAACAAATGGTCTTATAAAAAGAGTCAACCAAACTCTAATTTGAATATTGAAGAAAATTGTGATGGATTCTAGGCATGATTGAGATCTTAAGTTTACTTCAATTTTTTGGACTTATCAAACTACTTGCAAAATTTCTACATGGGTTATTTTCTTTTCTTTGGTGTATAGATTAAAAGCCATTTTATCCATAGAATTTGAAATTCCACCTTTATGTATTATCATTAACAAAAGATTGGATACTTCTAAATCTTTGAAAGAATAGTTAGAGTATTTAGAAGGAATAAGTGAGAATAAAAGATTTATAATTCAACATATAGAAATTGCTCAAAGAAAAAGAAAAAGAAAAAGAAAAAAAAAAACTTTGATAAATAACAAAATAAAAATAATATTTGCTTACTCCATTGATGTAGGTGATGGTTCAAGATGCTAAAAAATTATACTTTTTAACTAAGTTTCATGCACTTTGGATAGGACCATATATTATCAAAGAGATCTTTGATAATAACTCAATCCAATTTAAAATATTAAATAGAAAAAACTTTCTTACACAAACTAATGGAAGTTGTTATAAGGAATATAAGGTATGAATATTGATTCAAATACTAATGTATCTTGTCATTTATATAGTGATTTCAAATCAAATCTTATTAGAATATAGATATTGAATTAGTGACTAACCATAACCTTGCTATATATAAAACCATGTTAAGTTGAAAACAAACAATTGTCCTTTTTTATTTTAGATCAAAATCTTAGTACTTTCTCTTCTTTAATTCTACTTCTTTTGATAGATTATAGTATCCAAGTTATAATTCTTCTATGATCATTTAGAAATATAAGTAACTTATAAGTTACAAGAGTTTATAAGTTACAAGAGTCTTATTAGAAAAAAGTCATAAAAATGGAGTCTTAATAAGTCTTAGAGGCAATTATCTTAATTGATTTAGTATTTTTTTTTTAATTGTAAGAATTAATATTTAATTATTGATACCAATGTTTACATTAGCCTTCTATCTATATGTATTATTCATTAAAAATCTATAAATATTACTTAATAGGTAAAAAAAGCATGAAAAAAAAACCTCAAATTTTTTTAGTTATTTATTTAGAAAATAGGATTTTTAATTTAATTTATTTTATTTTATTATTATAAAAAAATTATCCAAGGTAAAATAAAATAACCTTGAATTGATATTATTATCTTTAAAATATTATAGAGACTTTTAAAACTTATTTAGAATTTATTTAGAATTTTTTAGGAATTTTTAGAGCAATTTTGAAGACTTTGGTAAAAATAAGTTTTACCATCTTGGGAGCCATTATGAAGAAATAGAATAAGATTTGAAAGCCATACAAGATTTTTAGGCTAATTGGATGTTTTTAAATACCACAATGAAGTTAAAAATTCAAAAATAATAATTCTACTAGTAGAAAATAAGAAGACCAGCAACTAGTGTAGTCCTTGTAGAAAGAAAAGTGTACAAGTCCCATATGGATTGTAGCACCTTAGATGTAAATAGGAGGATAAGACTTAGGCCTTGTAGCCTCTCTAAGACATTCTTATATACTACTTTTGAGCCTTGGTGAGGTTCAAACTCATGATCTCATAAGTAAGTTATCCTTGACATAAAAATTATTCACTTAATATTTTTATTATTTATCTTTTATCTTTAAATTATCATAATTTATTGATAATAAGCTGTATTTATATATTTTTATATCATTGAAAAGATAAAAAAATTATGTACTTATAAATACAATTTTTATATTTTATTTTTATCTTTTATTGGATAAAAATCTAATAAACGAATTATAATTAGTTTTGTAGTATGCAATTGGTTCATTATACATATTTAACTTATTTTGTGTTGTTCTTTTCCTTTATTGTTGTTTATTTCTTCTTATACTTTATACCACAAATTATAAGTAATTCTTAATTGAAGCCATTTTATAATTTGGATTGAGAGGTAAATTTTACTCTCATAGAATGCGTCAATAATTTTATCAAAAGATTAGATATTATGAAGTAGAATTTAAACTAAAACATATAAAAACCAAGTCAAGTAAAAAAAATTACTTGTTTATTTATACATGTATTTAGATTATATTTAATATAAATAAATAAATATATATATATATATATATATATATATATATCTTTTAAATTATAAGTAAAAAAAACCACTATTTTTTTTAACATGCTCTAAGGTTGGATTTGTCAATAGAATAGAAAATTTTAAGCACAATGTTATGGGTTTAATAATATTTTAGTCTCTTTTAAGTTCAACAATATCTTATTAGATATTATAATATATATGGATTAAAATACTACTAAAAATAAATACGTCTATTGTAATATTTCTAAATCTAATAGGAGCTTGTCTTAAATGACGTGAAATTTGAATTCTTCTTGTGATCACTATGCCAAATCACTTATTTTATCTTTTAACAAATTTTTTAGTTTAAATCATAATTTTTGTATATATGAAGATAATATTATTTTTATTAATAAAAATGATTATATTTAATTAACTTTAAAGATAAAAAAACTTAAATTTTGAGATATTTTTATATATTTTTATATGTTTATAATTTTATATTAATGTTTAATATTTTAAAATTAATATTTAAAATAGTATGCACCATTTACAATTGATTCATTTTAATTCACTTTTATTACTTTATAAAATTAATCTTTTTATAATAGTATTTTTAATATAATATTAAAAAGTATAATCCTATTTAAAAAGATAAGAAATCCAAAATAATTATTATAGAATATCATATCTATAAATAAGAATAAAATTTTTAAATACTAAATTTGAATTTATTTAAAATTAAAATGACAATAGAAGAATTTAAGAAGTTTGATATATAAAAGTTTTTAAGATGTCTATAATAATGCCATTGATGTACCTATTTATCCAATCAATGGATTTTTTTTTTTTTATTTATTTATTTTTTTTATGTATAGATGTTTTAACAAAAAAATTGCATTCATCTTTTAATCAAATTCATATTTAATAATATCTCTCTAGTAAGCTTCTATACAAAAGCTTATACACAAATGGACCTCACAAACAACATTTTATAAATAATCAACTTTGTAATAAGTCAAGTTTATATTAGATGAAAATTATCTTTTATATCCGTTCATAACCATTGGCTTATGTATTGTGATTATTAATGCAATTTCACATCTAGATGTATTGTTGCAAAAATTACATTTTCAATATTACAGCAATAGATTGTAATTGCCTTTACAACCATTCCAATTATATCTTTATTATTATTCTCCTTTTAGCACCATTCTATTAAAATTGACTACTCATTTGATTTTTTTGATGCATTATGCTTTGCTTCTTCATTTCTTTTTGTATTTAATTTTAAATTAGATTAGATTATACTTTTTAACCTTCTATTTAAGTTCTTTAGATGTAGTTTATATTTTATATACAAGTAAATATTCTCATATATATTAGATGTTATACTAGTTGATAGACCTATAAAGTATCAAAACCCTTTTATGATTTCTATTGCTAATATATATATATAGATAAATGATCTATAAATAAATAAAATATAATATAGACCAAATTTAATATAAAATAGAAGTATATTTTTTAAAATATTCTTATAGTAATTATTATTCTTTGAAGTGTTTGCAAATTAGTCACTATAATTATCATTCTTCAAAGTATTTAGAAAATATAACAAAAAATAAAAAGATTGAAAGAAGAATCATTAACACAACAACCAAATGATTTGCTTCTTATCTTTGAATTAGGAGGGAAAGATTTGTGTTTTATTTTTAAAACAATCTTTGTGAAAGATAGAAATATTAATATTTTTCTAGTATAATATCCACCATCTTTTTATTTCTAAAATAAAATTCAAAAAAAATTTAGGAATTCAATCTAATACACTATGATTGGAATATTTGGGCAACTCTTTCATAATTATATCTTCAAATTATAAAAAAAAATAAAAAATAAAAAATAAAAAAATACCAACTATCATATAGAGATATAAATCTTAAATTATTTATATAATTTAATAGGTGAATTGATGCTTATGATAGCCTATTAAGATGATTTTTTAAAAATAAAATTAATTATAAAAGAATAAGAGAGATCAAATTATAACTTCAATAAAGATGTTGTTAGAACTAAAAACATCATTTTTAGATGTGTAAACATCACAATTAAATATTTTTTTGATTTATTCATTAAATACATAAAAGTTTCAATGATATTTTTGTAAAATACAAAGAATTTTTTTTTTATGAGCCAAATACTTACCATTCAAAGCTTTTTATGTTATCTACTAAAAATATAAAAATAACAATAAAAATATCTTTAAATTTAAGAGCAATACCATGGTATATTTGATTGTGTTCAAATGTGCTCTTAGAACCATAATCAAGCAAGCAAATCGCATTATAGTTACTTTAAATACACTAATCTATCAAAATAAATCTTTATAATATTTAAAATATTTAAAATTAGATCTTATTAGCTTTAAATTATTTTTTTATCATATTTTTAAATAAATTATTAATATTTATTTAATTATATTAGAAATTAAAAGTGATATCTTTGATCCAAGAGCATTGTGATTGTATTTTAATAGAAATTTTAAGATATCCTATTATATTATCTAAAAAATATGCAAATATTTATTAAATTATAAAATTAGTTAAAAGTATCTTTTATAATTCAAAAAGATACTAGCAATGCATCCATATATATTTTTAAAATTGTATTTAGAAAAATATTTGTTTAAGAATTTCTTCTTAGATCAAAGACAATGCTTACTATGCACTTTCATGTAATACAAATTAACAAATGGCAATTCTTATAAAATAATTGTTATATTGATGATGATACTATCAAATAAAAATTATTAACTTTTAATTAATATTAAGACTAACTCAAAATATCTTCTCAAATTAAAAATAATATTAATAATTTATTTATGTTATATTTTAGGATATTCTAGAATAATTCTAAAAAAATACCAATAAATTTTAAGAAATAAAATAATATAAGATTTTTTTATTTGTTTGTTTGTTTGGTTGTTTTTTTTTTTTTTTTTATCTATTACTTTTAATCCAAGTAATTTCTTGTTTTACACAAAATTTGATTGTGATAGAAGAAAAGAATAAATTTTTTATATAAAAATTTTAAAAAATAAAATAAAGATGTGAAAAAAAACTATCAATATGGAACAATTTTTTGAGGTATACAAGAAGTTTGAGATGTTTATCTTGTTTAAGTTGCACCACTTGGTATCTATGATTAAGGTGTTATTGCAACTTGGTTCCATTGAAAAGATTAAGATCTTAGCAAGATAGAATAATTTACTTACCTCAAAAATAAAAATATCTTCAAATAAAAAAGTAGAAGATTTTTATATTCAAGATATTACATGTAGGTCTAAAATTAGGTCTCAACTTTATAATATATATTTGATTGTATAGAAACTTCTAAGATGTATAGATGATATTTAACCATGTGAAGTAAGTGAAGAATTAAACAATAATGGCCTATCATGTTTATAATATTTACTATTATAAGAGTATAGATATCATTTTATATAATATGAATTTAAAGAGTATAGAAGCTCAATACTTTATATGACATAAATCAAATGATATAGTGGCATAGACTAGCAATTCAAAGCCTAAATTGAAGGAATCCATGGACAACATTATTTATGCATAGTAAAATATTCTTTAGCTTATTTATAATATTAAAAACAAAGACAATGAGATGAAAGATAAAAAAATAAAAACAAAATAAAATATTTCATTGAATAATATTTCATTGAATAATAAAAAAAATAACTTATTTAATTATACATGTATTTAGATTATATATATATATATATATATATATATATATATATATATATATATATCTTTTAAATTATAAGTACAAAAAACCACCATTTTTTTAATATGCTCTAAGATTGGATTTGTCCATAGAATAGAAAATTTCAAGTGCACTGTTATGGATTTGATAGTGTTTTAGTCACCTTTAAGTTCAACAATATCTAATTGGATATTACAATATGCATGGATCAAAATACTAATAGAAATACACATGTCTATTGCAATGTTTCTAAATCTAATAGGAACTTGTCTTAAATGACGTTGTCGTAATACGTGAAGTCTTGCTTGAGAATGCTCTAGGCACCTGGCTGTAGAAGATAAAAAGGAAATACGCAAGAACAAGATCCTAACAACTCTAATAGAATCCTAAATAACTTCCATTAAACCTTAACAATATTAATCATATTTTGATCTAATCTTAAAGAAATTACAAAAAGAAGAATAAATGAATCATATATTAATCATAAAAAAAATAACATATAAAATAATAATTTTAGAAAATACTAAAAATAGAAATATTAAAATCCTAAGTCAAATCTTGGTCAAATCCTAAGTCAAATCTTGGTCAAATCCTAAGTCAAATCCTAGTCAAATCCTAAATCAAACTTTGATTAAATCCTAAGTCAAACCTTAATAAATCTTAAAATAAATCCTAATTAAATCTTAGTCAACCCTAGTCAAACCTTAAAAAATCCTAAAACAAATCCTAATTAAATCCTAATCAACCATGATCAAATCCTAACAAATCTTAAAACAAACTTTAATTAAATCCTACTCAATCCTGGTCAAATTCTAACAAATCCTAATCAAATCCTAATTAAATCCTAATCAATCCTAGTCAAATCTTAACAAACCCTAATCAAACATTAAATCCTAAATCCAAACTCTAATTCTAATGAAATCCTAATCAAATATTAAATCCTAAATCCAAACCCTAAACCCTAACCAAACCCTAACATATTCCTAAGCAATTCCTAAGGCAGTTTTTGAACCTCAATAACTACCAAATAAACCATGGATCTTGATTGAAAATTTATACACGCCTTAATAACTAAATTGACAACAAACACATTAAGTTTCAAGAAGATCAAACTTATTAAAAAGAAGAAAAACCTATAAATTTGCTCAAGTATCAGTTGGCCTCCTTCTCCAATCTTAATGCCAATAATCTAGTACCTAATCCTAACTGAGCCTCAAAATCCAATTCCTGAAACCTTAACCCACTTAGACCTCAATAACTTACAATTGAATTATTAAATTGAATTATGTTGGATGCAAAAATAAATTTGAAAGAAGCAATGTATCTTGAAGATCATCTAGAAGTAGAAGAATATATTAGAAATCAATAAAACTAATACACTATAAAGCTCTAATGTCAAAAAAATTATTTTTACTTAAACAACATCCATCAATGTATTTTTAAATTTTTTTGTCTTTGGATGCAAATATGGTCTAATTGAATCCTTTAGATGTTATCTATGTAGAGTAGTACAAAGTTAAAGAAACAATACCATTTCTCATGCATCATGTATTGGATCTATATATTTGTTACAATGCTTATGTAGGTCTTCTGCTAGAAATATGTTTTGGTAGCAATATATTAGTCATCAATCATTTTAATAATAGTGATATAATCCAAAATAGCAATTAAAGATATATAGTCAATAATCAAGATATCAATTAGTAGCCTCAATTGACATAAAAACTTATGTGTTTTTTTTTAAATCACTAAGCTAGAGATCTAATGGTATAAATGCTTCTACCAAAAATTCATGTAGTTAGTTTTTATCCAAAACATATTGTATTATCAAATATTTTGTATTGATCATAATTAAATATACTTTTATAATAAGGTGGTCTCTATACTTAGGAAATAAGATGGGAGGCCACAACTATTAAATCCTTTGATTGGTTGAAACTAGGAAGCCTCACTTAATTGGCTTCATATTTAAAAAAAATCAGCTCAAAGGTCCTAAGAAGAAAAGATAATGTGGAATACATTTTTTATCCTACAATATATGTATAGTATTGTCCTTGGGATTTTTGTTGGGCCCATCTCAAGAGATGGTTTTTTTTAAAAAAATTAAGAACATATCAATATTATAAAAAATAACCATTATAAAAAATAAAATAAAAAATCAACTTTTTAAAATCTCTTATAATTATTAATATCAAGATATGAGTTGAAAAATTTAGATTGTAATAAAAGAATGATTTGGTTTGTTTCATAGCCTCTTCTTCCTTTATACTCTTCTTTTAAAAGGTCAAGGCATCCAAAAAGAAAATTTTTCTTCCACCAAACCTTTCAAAGTGGGCTTTTAGGTCTAAACACCTTCTAAGAATTAGTATCCTGTGGCATGCAAATCTCCATATGAATATACTAATATGCTTTTACAAAACACGGCAATATGGTTTTGCTGTACCGAAAAAGGGCAGTGTTTTCGGCGGTGGTGTTACAAATTGCCACACAGGTGTAATACATGCAGGCCGGAAGGTTTTTTTCAAGCATGGTATGAAATACTCTCGGGATGCTAGTGTCTTACGGAATCTCATCCTATGAGCAAGTTCAGAAAGATGTAACTGTTGTAATGCTCTGTGAACAACCATGCATCCAACCCAGGCAGAAGGACAGGGTGTCAGAAGCTGGAAGTGGATGACAAGAGAATTTGCTCCCACGAATGGAGGAATGTGGTACTCAGCAACGCATCGTCCCAGCGCGAACCTTCGGAGGTTCATAACGGGGCTCGAATGAAGTCAAAGAGAACAGCGAAGGAGAAATACATGAATGAGGAGAATTGGACTATTCATAGACGAAGGGTTGCGAAAAAGTGGAGGGGAGACGGGGTGTGCGACGCGAAAAAGGGGGCCGAGGGTGCCGCGGCGGTTACGATCCAGGAGTGGAGCACAGGGCGGCGGCGCAACCGCCGCCCGTCTCCCCGCCAAACCTCCCGCAGCTCCCAGACACTCCGTAACCGGGACTCGAACCCGGGTCGACTGGGTGAAAGCCAGTTATCCTAACCATCTAGACTATTACGGAATCCTCAACCCTCCCTCGAATCTGTGACGCGCGAATCCCCGCACGCAAAATAACGCCTCCTCCTTCACCCCCCCGCTCCCACTGCACCCGTCACAGCCGCGCCCCAACTTCCGCCCACTGCCTCAATTCACGTATCGCCACACCACACAGAACACGCTATCTGTCAACCAATACCCTCAGGAGCATTCGGCTTCCACAAACTCTCGTCGGGCCACTCCCCTCCGATTCGCTGCAACCCACACCCCTCGTGTCGTGTGCCCGACCCAATCCCAAGCTGCAATGACAACTCAGAACCCTCCACGCACCACCCAAACCTCCTGCCTCTCCCACCTCAAGCCCAACTCAACCATCTCATGCATTCAAACAACTTCGCAGCCTTCAGGTGCGTACCCTATTACCCGGATCAAATCGTTGTTTGGCAACAACAAAATGTTCTCGTCACTGATATCGGAACACATGTAAGCAAGCTTTCTCTGCAACTTTTACCATGGAGATGACCACACTCCACAAGGTGCGAATCGTACACAATTTCAACAACCGTATCAAATTTGCATGAAGCAACATGATCAATCGTAATCCTTGTAATCACCATCTTTACGAACCAAGTGGAATGGTGCGTTAGTGTTTGTGTCAACACATGTATTGATTTGTTCAAACATAAATCAAACTGCATTAGAGTATTCCTTATTTTGGTGCTGGACATACTAATAGACAAAAACGTTTATGCAAAAACAGAAGATTAATACTTTCGGACAACAAGCGATGGAGTTTTGAGGCCACACTTTACCAGTGACAACCTCAAATCAATTTTCCAAAAGTGCAAAGACAATCATAAAGTAGAGGCACCCCAACTAAACGAGCACCACTCTCAACCCAAGTTCATTGTTGCAAGCAACTCATGAACATTTATTTCAAATCCAAAAACCAAAATAAATAAACAAACAAAATTTCAAAAAATCCGGAACTGAAGTGCACACATGTTGGATTTTTTTTGCTATGTGCACGAAACAAGAGAAGCCACACCTTGCGCATTACACAATCTTGTCAACATCTCCGTTCACAAAGTAAATTTGATACTATCTTATTTTGAAGTTGTATCAGCTGGACTGCTCAACATCCACAATCTGTGGAAGATGCCATCAACCTATAAAAATGTACAGCTCCATAAATTTTTAAAAGACTACTAATAAAACCCAGTGTGATTTTTCTTATTCAAGTACAATACAAGAACAGTATCTTTCTTGTGTCCATCACTCTAAACTTTGGAAAAGACTTCTTTTAAAATCAAGTCAAATTGTGTACATTTCACATTCTAAAACTTTCTTCGAACCTTTCTTCAAACCTTTCTCCCTAGGTAAAGCTATTTCCACCTGTTTTTTGCCTTTTATCGCTGAACTTTAGCAGTTTTCATGTCAACAAATTCATTTGGATTGGGTGTCAACATGAACACAGGAGTCTATGCCATAGTATGCAGCCGTTGGCTTCAACCACAAACCTCTTTCAGATAGATAATCTTAAATTAAAAGTTACAGAAGCTACATTGATTAACTTTGCACCTTCCATTTTGGACACTTCCCATTAACATGCTTAAATTTGTCCCAATTTTGCAGAATTTCAATCTTTCTAACTTATCTCATCGTCTTATTTTCCGTTCACTGTGTAACTTATTTTATCCTCGTCAAACTCTTCGCTTTGAGATGCCGCATTGTAATGAGATTTGGAGCGCTTGCGTCATGAACAGGTGCCTCAAAAAAAAAGCCAGAAACACTCTGACGCAGTGGGTGGAGTAGGTCCTGAAAAGAACGAGGCTCATCACAATGTCCCAATTTCCCCTATAACACCGCAGGAGTTTGTACAACAAGCTCCTGATTCAATCGGCAGATACTAATCCTGCAGCAAGCATGACTATTGCTAACATCCATTTCGATATGCTACGTGGTAAGGGCTTCGACAAAAACAGCTGAACTGCCTCTCCACCAATTCAAGGCCCTCGGTCCGACTCCTCTCGACTAATTCCTCTCAAACTTCTTCAAAATACGAAACCTACACGAGACATCCGATGACGTTCACACCTACCGATCACAATCACGCATGCGGAATAAGCGTCTGAAACTTTGCAGAGTCCGCTGTCGGCACCACCTAGTCGCGTATCACACGCTCCCCAAAGTCGCACCACATGCCTGCTCATCGGCGACTTCACAATCCAATTCCATCCTCCTCGGAACTCGTCCCTCTCCGCTGCGTTATCCGAAAGTCCCGCAGTACATCAAACAAAACATCCAACGAGACTTGGCCCCATCCACACCTCTGAGGCATTATGAATGTGGGCGCTCCCACTCCCAGGCGCTCTGAATCATGTTCTTCTCTGAGGAACCCCGTCAGCAAAATCGAACAGGTGCCATGACCAACAAAGAAACTCGCATCATGTGTGCAACAAAATCCAGATGCACGTCGCCATCCTGGACTGGCGATTCCGAATTCACACAACCACAACTCGCTCACCGCTTCCTTTCAATCCCCCTCCAAAATGTTGCGACTCACAACGCACCACCCACGACACCCACCAAACAAACCCAGAACCAAACGTCTCCCCCTGCACTTCACAACTACTGAATGCACCGAAAGTATGCACAACTCATGAACACGCGACTCCCACTTGTAGATGTAATAAGCCTTCCAGTTTTCAATAATCTCAGCAACAGAGGAGCTCCTCTATGCCGGCTCCTCCCATGGAGCCCTCAAGGGCTATGACCATCAAGGACGTGAACACCGTCAAGGTTACTGGCTTCTACCGTACATATTCTATACAAAGTCTACCCTGTTTATGGCAGACTCGGTAGAGTCGCGTCTTCTCAACAGAGATTCAGCCCAACGCCTCCCATGTCTGAAGGCCACCCAGCGTCAACGCACTGCACTCATCCAGCTGGAAAATTGACAAATGCGCGATCAATGCGCCCGACGGAAGCCCGTCCAGACCGTGAGCAGCACGAGGTGATGATGTCCACGCCTGAGAGGCTTCGACTGGGATTGGAGATTGCGCCCATGGGTTCAACGTAGCAGTCCTGCGGTGAGTCCTTGGCTGGGAGTTCTGGAGCCTTGCCGCCACTAACCTAAAAGATCCTGATTATCATCCAAATATTGGGATCCTGGTGAGAGGATGCCCAGACTCGACTCTCCCTCCACCATGGCCTTCGCCTCAGCGATCACCGAAGGATCGTCCTCTGCGGCGTACAAAATCCTTTGCACCGCCTTCACAACCTGAACGTTACGCAAATCCCAACAACACTGTTGTCAAAAACATAAACCGTCCCGCCCCTTCCCTCAGACTGGATGCAAGCAACCATCGCTATTCCTAATGCCGTTACCGCACCTCCTGTGCGCGCAACCCACACCTACTGCATCTCCATCATCGTCACACAAACAGCGGCTGGACGGGAACACCAACCGGAATGTAGCTCAGCTCCGGCGCTTGACACAGAATCTCGATGTCGCGCAGCTTCGCGAAGTAAAAGTCACGCTCCTTCTCCAGACTCTCCACAGACAGCTTCAGCTCCGTGATCTGCTTCACATGATCCTCGTTCACGCCAGAAACCTGAACTTCCATGCCACATCCCCCACACATCCCACGCTTTACAACGCCATCCCACTCCCCGCAACACCAACCCGCTTGCAAGTGCTTCCTACGCTACCCGTCCCCGCACTGCAAATGATTGCTGCAACCCCCTACACGCGAATGCTACAAGTAACCAGAACTCACGACGCGCAAGCAATCCCATGCGCAGGTCCTACGGGTGGGTTCACGTGCACTACCT
Source organism: Physcomitrellopsis africana (assembly GCA_036785485.1). NCBI lineage: Eukaryota > Viridiplantae > Streptophyta > Bryopsida > Funariales > Funariaceae > Physcomitrellopsis > Physcomitrellopsis africana. The sequence continues at coordinate 150,265 of JAWRVF010000859.1, forward strand.
GCTCCATGCCGTCTTTCATGTGCCTCGCTGCGCTCAAACCCCCACCGACCACACCGCCACCCCTCCCGCCCCCATTCACGTTCGGGTTCGTGTTCTCCGTCATCCGCCGGGCTCCACCTCCGTTCGCCTTCGCTCCCACGCTCGATGCCGACTTCGCACTGACCTGGCTATTGTTGCTGCTGCTGCTGCTGCTGCTGGTCCCCAACGCCCGCCTGTTCATCTCCTTCCCTCCCTTACACGCCTCCCTCCTCTCCGCCGCATTGTACGTCGGATTCACGTGGTTGTTGTTTATCTGATCGCAGTACCGCTTCATCCACTGCAGAAACTCCAGGTTGTCCAGCGGCCGCCCCTTCACCAGCTTGCTCACCTCGATGTGGCGCCCAATCTTCAGCTTGTTGAACACATCCTGCAGCACCTTGTAGTTCTGGATCATCTCGTACTCCGACTTCGCGTCGAAGCTCACCTTGTGCATCGACACCATCCCCGGGTGCACCACGTCCATCAGCTGGCAGTACACCGCCCCGCTTGCCGCCTCCTCCACCTTGCACAGCGACAGCTCCAACGTGCTGTTCACCCAGCTCAAAATCTCGTTGCGGCCCACGAAGTAGGCCGCGTCCATCATCCCTATGGTCGTCGCCCCCATTCTCCCTCAAATGCCCCCTCCGAGATCCCAAACCCACACCGCCACTCCACCACGGAATGCCCAATCAAGCGCAACCTCCAAAACAATCCCACATACCCACCAATGGGATGCTCCGCGCCCCAACGCCACGCCCGCCCAGTCCACCGTTCACGACAT